>CM072511.1:165192792-165397792 GCA_036898135.1 Oncomelania hupensis
ATCATCAAGAGAACAGGCGTTCAAATCCCCCAACACCAGCACTGGAGCATCAGGGTACTTCATCTGGAGGGCTGTGACTGATGTACTGATGGCGTTTGCTGCAGTTCTGGTCTTCTCTGATGGAGCATACAGTGGTACATAGACCACACAGACAATGATGTTGGAGAATTCTCGTGGCAAGTAAAAAGGACGCAGTGTGATGCACAAGAGATCATAAAGCGGTGTCGAGACGTTTTCATGCACCTTGATGTCAGAGCACCATCTGCTGTTGACGTACACACATACCCCGCCACCTCCATCCTTTTCAGAGTGTATGCGTGATCTATCCCCTCTCACGATAGTAAACCCATCAATGCTGACCTCGGCATCACTAATCGACTCGTGCAACCATGTCTCAGTAAAGCACAGTAGGCACGCTTCACGAGACACACCGTCCCATCTACACAAAACACGAAGTTCGTCTAGTTTGCTGGGCAGGGACTGCACATTGGAGAGCACCACTGAGGGGAGGGGTGGTTTGGCGTAGCGTTTTCTAAGTCTAGCGAGCACACCTCCTTTCCTTCCACGTTTCCTAGGCAAGATAGCCCTATCACCAAAGTCCAACAATGATTGTTTGATGCAATCGCTGACCGAAGAGAAACGTTTCATACGATCGCGCAGGGCAATCAGTTCGTCTCTATTAAAAGTAAACAAACGGGCGCCATGTTTTGTACTCACACAGTCATTCACAGAAGTTCCGTCGACCAATCTTCTAATCTGTCCACTTGTACACAGTCCTTCCATGGTTCAAACGAGTCACAAGAATAAGAACAATAATACAAAATAACACTTAAAACAAAAATGCTTGATAAAAGACTTCAAATAACAAATACATATGACGAGCGTACTGATGACTAGGTCGCCGCTGCGCATGCGCCCATGCGTACATTGGTCAATAACACGCAACCACATATACATCTCAACACCAAAAATAACTAACAACACTCACTCATGGCGCCTAGGAAAAGGCCTCTCTAAAAAGATGCGTCTTCAAGTTCGTTTTAAAAGACGCTAGTGAAGGACTGTGACGGACGGACCGAGGTAGCGAGTTCCAGGTCTGAACGGAGAAGAAACTGAAAGCTCTACCACCGTGTCTCACCCTGTGGTATTCTGGTACACGGAACATCCTTTCATCTGCAGAGGAGCGGAGAGACCGAGAAGGAACATAGACAGTCAAAAGTTCGGAAAGATAGCTAGGAGCAGTTCCAGAGATGAACGACCTCGCGAATGACTGAGTAGTCTTGCGTCTTTTTCCCATGTGATGACCTAAAGACTTAAACGAGGTCGTTACCTCAAGAATGTCAAGACTCCTTCACCCATGTTTAATGTCACCTCGTGGTACGAACTCGCGAATGACGTGCGACCTGTGCCCAGGTTATGTGTCCCAGAGGCTGGAGTGAGAGGTTTTTGTCCTGGTCGCGAACATGAACCTTTGTTCCTTGGTTATGACCTCGTATATGGCACAATGCCTTTGCCTTGGTTTCAACCTCTTGAACAAAAGTGCGAGGTGATAATTATAAGAAACTGAAAGCTCTACCACCGTGTCTCACCCTGTGGTATTCTGGTACACGGAACATCCTTTCATCTGCAGAGGAGCGGAGAGACCGAGAAGGAACATAGACAGTCAAAAGTTCGGAAAGATAGCTAGGAGCAGTTCCAGAGATGATGTGGTAGCAGAGACATGAGGTTTTATATTTAATTCGTTGTTCAATTGGGAGCCAGTGTAGCTCTTGAAAGAGAGGCGTGCAATGCTGTGATTTCCGTGCTTTGAAGATGAGTTTAGCTGCAGAGTTTTGGACTTGCTGAAGAGGTCTAAAGAGCTTTTTCACCAAGTTAGGACTTTGATTGAAGCGTGTTCTTCACCCAGGTTACAACCTCACTAATAGGTTCAAACCTTTGTCCTGGTTACGACCTCGCGTCTTTTTCCCATGTGATGACCTAAAGACTTAAACGAGGTCGTTACCTCAAGAATGTCAAGACTCCTTCACCCAGGTTTAATGTCACCTCGTGGTACGAACTCGCGAATGACGTGCGACCTGTGCCCAGGTTATGTGTCCCAGAGGCTGGAGTGAGAGGTTTTTGTCCTGGTCGCGAACATGAACCTTTGTTCCTTGGTTATGACCTCGTATATGGCACAATGCCTTTGCCTTGGTTTCAACCTCTTGAACAAAAGTGCGAGGTGATAATTATAATAAACAACACCAACAAACAAAGAAGCAGCTAAGGTTAGGTGCGCAAGATAAAAGTGGCCAATTTTCACTGTCCATCTCAGCAATATGATTGCTCATGTGGTTCAGTGTTCTGTTCTGTTCTGTTTGTTTATTGTCTTTTCCAGCAAGCTGATAAGACATTTAAAAAAAATTAGATTAGATTACCAACAGGAGAGTCCAGCAATACTTTGGACAGTTTGATTCCGAGTTGAAAATCTACATCACTGAAACTGACCTTCCCTTGCAATTCATATGGCAGTAAGGGCTTAATTTGATCACATTCAAATAAAACATGCTGTAATGAGATGGATGCATCACAAACACACTTTACATCTTTACAGTGCTTAGTTTTAATGGCATTGAGCAAAATTCTGTTAGTCATCGTAAGCACAGCTCTTGAGTAACCATGTAATGGATTGTCTTGTTTCTTAAAGTCAATAGTACGTTTCAATATACTTTCAATGGTTCAGTGTTGATTTATGTCCTTATCTCTTCTTTCCTGGAGGGTATATCCCCGTCTGCCATATCGTCAATGGATGGAATGGACGTTAAACATCAATGTTCAGTCTTATACAAAGGAGGGGGAGGGGGAGGAGAGAGAGGTGAGATAGAGAGAGGGAAAGAGAGACAGAGGGGGAGATAGAGACAGAGGGGGAGATAAGATAAGATAAGTTGAGATAAGATAAAATAAGATAAGATAAGATAACAATTTTATTTTGCAAGGGTAAAAGAGTAAGCGCTGGATGCGTTTTTACATCTTGCCTTTGGGGCTTTAACAATTACTATTAAATACAACTCAAGGTTATAACATTCACATCATGGAACAATAACAAATAAACAAAGTCGTCATTAGATAAAATCATTTTCAAACAATTGATATCAAATTAATGTTGCTAATATCAATTAACAGGATTAACAATTAATGTGTATTTAATTTTTATTGTGTTTTAGGAGACGTGTTCTAAATGATGTAAATTTAGATGCTGGAGCGCGGGGAGAGAGAGAGAGAGAGAGAGAGAGAGAGAGAGAGAGAGAGAGAGAGAGAGAGAGAGAGAGAGAGAGAGAGAGAGAGAGAGAGAGAGAGAGAGAGAGAGAGAGAGAGATTCGCAGAATGCGAAGTGACAGAGGTAGTTTTCTGGAGATTGTAACAGATGGGAGATTTTAGAACAATGACTGTGACGTCATTTGTTTCTTGTTAGGCTACATCAGGTTTTCTTTCACGCGAATGTTTAGAACTACAAAGAGAGGGTGAAAAAAACGAAATTCTGCTGGTGAAAATAATTATGTCTAGTCTAGGCCTACGATTACAGTTAAACCTAACACTAGCCATAACTCTAAACCTAATCCTAATCCAAATTCTAACTAACTGTAATCCTAATGTTAAATATCAAAATTTGTCTTAACATTTTATTCCGTATCTTTTCGTAATAATACAATTATGAATGCGCAAAACGATGCGCGAATCGACGTACATGCTCCTAATATGACCCCCAGAATTTCGGATTTTCCCTGTTGAAAAGGGTGTGCAACTATCCGATCAGTTCCTAAAAATTGACGGTAAACTCTACATTTGGCCACGCTTAATTATATCAACCTCCGTTTGATAAACAGGTCTAATTATCAGAAAACTAACATATACATAACGCAAATGAATCAATCAATTAATAATCAATCAGTCAAAAGCATTGGCCACAGCGACAACACTAGCGTGTTCCTCGTGGTTCCAGCGCGCGCCTTTGGTGCAAGTATCCAGCACGCAACGAAACGTCGACCGGAACGAAGTTCTTTTCGGCTTTCGGTAATTCCCTAATGTCTTCTGACAGGCGTGCGCATTATGCATTAACGTAGTAGACATAGACATAAGACATTATTTCGCTTCAACTTTTACATGGAAGATATCTTGGTGCGTATGGGGTACTCAGTTGTGTAGGCCTATATAATGTAATTCGCTTATGTTTATACAGAAGAAAAAGCACACAAGTAAAAGCAAGCGATCCTGCATGACAAACACAATCATACATACACATATACCTGCACCAACCTTCCGACACTATGGTGGTTAAATTAATTATAGGTTAACACAATGTTTCATCACGGAATGAATAGAATTGACAAATTTGTATGTAGTAAAATAGTAGGCCTATGTTGCTCGTGTTTGCACACTTTATAGCGCGCGCACACGCTTACACGAATAATAATATTACAGCAGCAGCAGCAGCAGCAGCAGCAGCAGCAGCAGCAGTAGTAGTAGTAGTAGTAGTAGTAGTAGTAGGAGTGTTATTGTTATTGTTATTATTATTATTATTATTATTATTATTATTATTATTATTGTTATTATTATTATTATTATTATTATTATTATTATTATTATTATTATTATTATTATTATTATTATTATGTTGTTGTTGTTGTTGTTGTTGTTGTTGTTGTTGTTGTTGTATCTTCTAGACCGTCGTTGGTCCCACTTCACACCATACAGGGCTGAGCGGACATGAGGTTGACGTAGCTGAGCGTCAGCCCCTGACCGACGTAAATGTAGACAGTGGACATCAGGTCCAAGTATGCGGAGTAAGCGAACGGAGCTGACCAGCCCGTGCCCTGCAGGTCAACGTCCAAGACGCTGGAATTGAGGGCAAAGGTCAAGTTGAACCGCTGACCAACGGCTAGAGGCATATTATAAGTTGACTGAAGTTCTGTAGCGTCCCATACGCCATTTATCCTGCGTGAAAACGTGGTATAGTTGCTATTACCGTTCATGATGTCTCTGCAACAGTGATAATACAAAATGAAGCTAATTATAATAATGGTGATATGATATAAATGTCGTTCAAAGAATCTATAAAAAACGAATAAAACCAGCCAATCTCCCTCTCTCTCTTTATCTCTCTCCTTATCTCTCTCTGTCTGTCTGTGTCTGTCTCTCTCTTTCTCTGTCTCTTTCTTTTCCCCTGTGCGTCTATACTCCTGTTTGTCCGTATAACCTGATTTGCGGAGTACGTTGGGCAATATAAGTCGGTCGGTCAGTCAGTTAGACTGTTAGTAGTAAGTTAGTTGGTCAGTTAGGTAGTTGCTCTATCAGTTAACATTAACTTATACTAGTATATTAGCAATAAAGTGAATTGGGCCCGCCGTAGCCGAGTTGTCTCAGAGAAATAGAGAGAGAGAGGGGGGGGGGAAGAGAGAGAGAGTGAGTGAGAAAGAGAGAACAAATACAAGGGCCAATCGTCATCATCAAGGGCTATCAAAACAGTTGGCGTTGGGAATGGATCTCACCTGAAAGCGACTTGCAGAGTGATGTTTTTGTAACTGGAGAAAGCAAGGTTGGGGTAGTCCTCTTGGTTGGAAAGAAAGTTATAGACCATCTGAACGTTTCCCAGAAACGTCCCCTTAAAGCAAGACTCCCAACCCTCGTACATGGGGTAGGGGAACCTGGCCAGGAAGGGGATCGACGGAGATGTGAATTCCACCTGAAAAGAACAAACATTCATCGTCATCATCATCAGCAGCAACAACAGCATTTGCATAAACATCATCACCACTAGCATGATCATCATCGCCGGTGTCATCTCCTCCATCATCATCAACATCATCATCAACATCATCATCATCATCATCATCATCATAATCATAGGTATTGTCATTACCATAATAATCATTGAGGTAATGTTTGCCATAGATTATTATCAACTGCCATAGGTTAATCATCATCATCATCATCAGCAGCAGCAGCACCAGCCCTATCAACCTGGTTGTCTAAGCTGACCTGTTGACATGTGGTAGTTGTGTTGGACCAGGCACCGTTGGGCAGACACGTGATCTTGGTGGTAACGTTAGGGGTCGGCACGAAGCCGGAGTCACAGGCCAAGGTCGCGACCTGACCTTCAGTGATGCCTGTAGAGGTGAAAGCCCCGTTGGCGGGCGGTGTAGGCTGACCACAGCTGACCACTACAGGTGCTGTAGCGTCGGATAGTGTGAGGCAGTGATACAGGACGCTTGGGGCGCTGGTTCCTATCGGACGTGGCGCGCACAGCTGAACATCCACATAAGACATTTTTTTTTTATTAAGTCATAAGTCATAAGTCATAATCTTTAATAATCCATAAAATGGAAATTACAATGTCGTCAAGGAAATCTTTCACTCATCACAATTTTAAATATGATAAAAACATACATGTAATATGCAACATTAAAGACGGCATGCTAACAATCAGGCAAAAGAGAAACACCGCATACACTTATCTTTAGGCATGCATTATACTTTTTTTTTTATAGCAATGGGAGTCAAACAGTATATAACACATAGTAAGCAAAAGTGAACTACAATCATAAAAAGGGTATAAAAGACTATTATTTAAGAATTTATACACATGAAAACATAAAAGTGTAGTTTAGCATTAAAAAGAGCATACTGCACGTTAATTCTATAGTGCGGTAGTGAGTCCCGCCCAGGTGGGAATGCAGCTAGTCAGTATGTTAGTTAGTCGTGTGTTTTGTGTTTGCCCTATCTAATTGCTCGTTGTACATCTGAATGGCTGTCGGAATAAATGAATGTTTGTGTCTCGTCGTTTTCGTCTTTACTCCTCTTTATCTACCACTTCTCTCTATCAACCTACTGGCAAATTCCGTGTACAGAGGATGATCTCTGTCGGCCAAAATTGCTGTCGTTTTCTTCACTACCTGTCTCTTGTGAATAGTCTGTATGTCGTCTTGCTTACTCCCGACCACCCCACCTGCTTTCTTGATGATTTTGTCCAGTCTGTCTTTGTCTCTCTTTGTCACATTCCCACCCCAGCAAGACAGGCCAAAGGTCATGTCACTGCTGACAACAGATGTGAAAAACATTTGCAGTATTTTATGTGATATTTCGAAAGATCTTAATTTGCGCAGGCAATAGATACGGCTGTGTGTTTTGTTAACAATATGATCTAAGTTGTCGTTCCATGTCAATTTTTCATCTAAAACTATTCCTAAGTATTTGTAACTTTTAACCCTTTCTACTGGTTGACCTTTAATTAAAATTTCATCAAAGACACCATTCTTGTGCCTAAAGTCACTTATAATTTCTTTGGTTTTTCCGACACTGCTCCACTGCTGTTGAGAGTAGAAACCGAGGTCCTGTCAGTGCAAGCACACACGGACTATAAAGATCCTGTAGGCGCCTCGGGCGTCTTGAGTCAGAACCTGGGCAGCTATTGAGATGTAAGAGCGCTGCTATATGTAAAAGCTAAAATACACCAAATAGTATTGGTTATAATTATTATTTTATTACCAAGTCTGATTATCATACAGGAGGCCTACACATAATATATTGTTAAAAGCTCAGATTGTGTATTTGTATCACCATTTGCTTAATATATTGTTAAAAGCTCAGATTGTGTATTTGTATCACCGTTATGCTTAATACATTGTTAAAAGCTCAGATTGTGTATTTGTATCATCATTATGTGTCCTGTTTAGACAATCAGGCGCGCAATAGCAAGAAAATTGGACTTCCGTCGACGATGGCTACCTTGCTGAAGACCACAATATTAATAATGACGAGACTGAGACTTAAAAGACTGAGATTAGGAGACTGGGACTTGAGAGACTGAGAAGCTAGCTGCGACTTCAGAGACTGGGACTGAAACTTTTTTTTCTATGAAATTTACATAAAAATTACAAACAAACATAGAAAAAAACGATAACGACAGAGACAACAACAACGATGGTGATGGCGACTATGATGGCGATGATACCTGTGTATTGTTGCAATGTCGAATCTGGCAAGAGTTGGTGATGCCGTCGTTGCTGGCAGAAAGAGTCACCCAACCAGTCGGGACGTCAGTGCCTCAACCACCGAAATAAAGACACTTGTTCAGAAATATTGAAAGACTGGATACATGCAATTAAAACTAAAAATGTATTCAGTTATATGGAAGGACTGAATAAATTAAATAATATTCAATTATATTATATATACGTTGATGGGGTATATTCAATGATAGGGTATATTCAATGATAATGTATATTCAATCATATATTTAATTAATAATAGGGTATATTCCATGATAGGGTATATTCAATGCTAGGGTATATTCAATTATAAGGTATATTCAATGATAGGGTATATTCAATTATAAGGTATATTCAATGATAGGGTATATTCAATTATAAGGTATATTCAATGATAGGGTATATTCAATGGTATACGTCCCTTATATGCACAAAAGTGTCCTGGGACTATAATCTAGCAAACGAAACGATCTAACAGGTTCAGACATCAACGCGTGACCACCGATATCCAACAAGCATAATAATAATAATAATAATAATAATAATAATAATAATAATAATAATAATAACGGATGCTAATACGCGCTTTACTTCGAATGATTTCAAACTCAAAGCGCGGCGACCTATACCAACATACACGCTCACGTGCAACAAATATATTACAGACACACAACAAGGACAACAGTATACAAGGCATACACGTGGTGTAAAGGCAGGGAGATCGCTATTAGGAAACTGAAAGTTAAATAGTTTTGTATTTTTTAAAGATTAATTTGACTGCATCCAATATTATTTTGAAGGGAGGGAGGAAACCGGAGTGCCCGGAGAAAACCCTCGGTGACCTCAATAGTCTCGTACCCAAGTCACATACGTTCGCCCCTTGCGGGAATCGAACCCGCGACCTTCGGCATAGGAAACCGGCGACTTATCCACTGCGCCACGAGGCCACCCCCATGCATGCCAGACGATTTGATGAAGTCAGTAGCAAACTCACATCTCCCCCAAAAGATACACTTACACATTAGATACGTTTGCCACCCAGTTCAGTTCAGTGGGTAAATTAAAGTCCCGCGTCACAGGCGTGAATAGGGGACTGGGAAGGGGGGTAATATAGGAATTTTTACGTCCCCATGTGAACCACCGGGACAATGAAACCCAGCAAAAATATATAAAAATGACAAAGAAGGCTCAACAAAAAGGGAAAAAGGCCGGCAAGGACCGCGGGAAGATAAAAAAAAAAGTAACTGGAAAGTCAGGTGGTCAAGAATACAAATCCCCCCCCCCCCCCCCACAACGGAGAAAATAAAAAGAAAACTAACATGACGGGAATAAACCGAAGGGGCGGCAACCCCACACACCCAACGACAAGATAAAATTAGTCACTACCATATTAAAATAGATTTAAAATTAAATATGTCCAAAAAACAACCCAAAACCAAATATAAAAACAGTGTTCATATACCATATCACATTTATAATAATCATATTACCAAGCAAACATGTCGGGGACAGGCGCCTACAAAGCAGTCGCAATTCACGCCTGAATATTAAAAACATGGTCGCAGGACCCTTAAAATATAAAAGCAACCAGGTCCATCAACCTGGGTCGCCGCCCTCTCCGTCAGGGAAAATGACCTGCAAAACCAGTCCACGAACGACACGCACCAGCCTGGTCTCTACATCATAAAGTTTGTCATGGTCCATTTCGTCGTACAAGGAAGCCATCCCACGATGGATCCTGTCACGTATAGTCGAACTGGACGTCGAGACCTGCACAGACTGATCCGAAGTACCAGCCTTAGCTGTAGCATCAACGGGGCAATCACCAAGGGGGCCCCCCCTCACCCTGCTCAGATAGAGCGCTCACAGCTGTGAGCAGCTCGGCTATGGTCTTGGCTAAGCGCTCCATAGTACGCTCCAGCCTGTTTACTGCCACCCAGGGGTCCCCCCGGGTACTTCCTACGGTTTCACCGTAGCCCACCGGGGGCAAGGACCCCCTAGTCTGTCTCTCTACAACGACAGCCCCGTCCAAGGGCTCATGGGTACGAGGTAAACAACCAGCGTGACCGGCATGAACATCCCCAGCCACCCGTTCACCAGGCGCCGCCACAGGGGCAACGACAGTACCCGAAACAGCCGAAATAGCTTCGGCATATGTCGCTCCCCGCGCCGCGCCAAGTCTAATCTGGCTTTTGGCCAAACTAATGGCCTGAGCCTGTGGCATAAAGGTAGCAGCCCTCAACCTATTAGCCACCACCCGCTCCTCCTTCCGTTGGCCAACAGGACGGAGGTGATAAGTGTGCTACTGATGGACAACTTAGCAAGATCCGCACGAGAAGCAACATCGTCATAGGAACCTGGAATGTCAGGACCCTAACTGCGAATGGAAAATTAAAAGCGTGTTTGCCAGTACCAGATTGTTGTATCTGGCTCCAAGTGTCTCAGGCCCTTGTCATTTGTCTCGTTGTTGCAGTGGGGTCCACATGTGTCTCCCCAGTTGTGGTGCGCATCTTGCCCAACCTTAGCATTCCAGTCGCCTTGCACTATGACTATGTCCTTCTTCGGCACTTGGTCAAGGACTGCCTGTAGATGTTCATAAAAATCCTCCACTTCGCTGTCGTCATAGTCTGATGTTGGGGCATAGGCCTGGATGATGGTGATGTTGAAAGGGGCTGCTCTCAAGATGGTAATGAGTCTACTGGAGACTGGGCGGCAACCCATGACATTGGCTAGAATGTTCTTGTGGACCAAGAATCCAACGCCGTGTTCGTGCCTGTCATCTCTACCGCTGAAATGGAGCTTGTGGCCTTTGTCGGTCGTTGTTTCACCTAGGCCTTTCCAGCGCAGTTCGCTGATGCCTAGAACGTTCCATCGATAGTGGTCCAACTCGTGGGCCAGTTCTTCTAATTTACCTTCCGCAGTTAGGGTCCTAACATTCCAGATTCCTATGACGATGTTGTTTCTCGTGCGGATCTTGCTAAATTGTCCATCAGTAGCATACTTAACACCTCCGTCCTGGTGGCCAACGGAAAGCGCGGTCCTTGAGCCGGGCGACGACCGATCCGGTATGGAATTAGTGGATAGTATCATCATGTAGTGTGTCTTGGGCAAAAAAGACCTGGCGGTACCCAATCCTCTCCAGGCTGTTGGCCACAGCCGAAATCCACGAATACAGTGTGGCTCGCCTTGTCCCTGAGCACGTAGTCGTTGAACCTGTAGTAACGTGAGGTTTCTCTGCCCTGGCCGGTGACTTCTGTGTAGAAGACTTTCGCCCAGTGATGACGTGCTAACATCACCCCTGTTAGTCGCCTCTTACTGGCTGGTGCTCCAACAATCCCGACGCGCTAGCGCCACTTCCGCTCTGACTGCTCTTCACTGGCTGCCAGTGAAAGCCAGAGTTGACTACAAAGTTGCCTCTATTTGCTATCAGTCTCTTCATGACCAACATTTTCCTGTCTACCTCTCTGAACTTCTCAACCCTTACAAGCCAACCCGCACTCTTCGCTCTCAAGACGCTTCTCTTCTGACAGTTCCTCGCTACTCTCTTGGAACATTTGGCAAAAGAGCTTTTTCCGTCTATGCTCCTACCCTGTGGAATAAACTCCCATGCAGCCTTCGCCAATCTCCATCTCTTGACTCTTTCAAAGCCCAAATGAAAACCTATCTCTTCCTCTTACACCTGTAGAACATCCTCCCTTGCGGACACCCTGTTGCGCTGATACCTGAAATGTGTGTGTAGGGTGTGTGTGTGTGTGTGTGTGTGAAATATGGGTGGGTGTGGTGTGTGTTGAATGTTGGGTGAATGCGTGTGTACTGGATGCAGTGCGTAAAACATATATATGAAATTAACCTTTTTTTATTTAATGATTTTCTAAATTTTAAATTAAGTTATTAATTTTTTTTATTTTTATTTCATCATTAATTTTTTTGAATTTATTGAACATTAAAAAATAAAATAGATTAAAATAATTTTTATAACTTTATTTATTTTCACAAAAAACCAATCCTAAATCCAAAAAAATATTTGTAATAGTTTATTATAAAGAATATTCATATGAATTAAAATAATTTAGTAAATTAGTTCAAAAATGTTTATTTCTATTTTGCTTTAAAAAATATTATTTATTTATTTTTTTTTGTTTATTTTTATAATGTTAATTTTAAATGTCATTTAAAATTTTATTGTAATGAAAACTTTTATTGAAAAATTTTAATGTTATACTGTTTGAGCAGAGGTAAATTATTTAAGGAAATATTAAATATAATTTATTAATTGTGTAAAAAAGAAAATATAAAAAATTAAATTATAAAAAATTTTTTATTTATATTTATCTAAGGGCAGTTTTATTATCTACCAATATGAATTTGTTACAATAAATCTTTTCACTCTGGAAATTTAAAATTATTTACTGTAGCCATTGTCTTCAAAGAACAGAAACCACAGAAACCACAAAATGTAAAACACACAATAGCAGCAATGAAACAAAAACCAAAAACACCAAAAATGAAACAAAACCACCAGCAAAAAACACCAGAACCCAAAAAAAAGACCATAAAAACTACAAAATCACAGCAATCACACAACCAAAAAAAAAATTACACACCACACAACAGAACAACAAAAAAAAACACCCTAAAAAATATACCCACTGTCTTTAGCAGCAAAACCAATAAACACAAAAAACTACAACAGCATAAAAAACACAACTTTCAGACATTGAAAAAAACTACAACCAAACTAAGCAAAACAAAAACATAAAACACAAAAACTCTATAAAACCACATCCAAACAGCAACCATCAACCACAAAAAACTTTCAGAAAAAAAAAAACCAAAAAACCAACAACAAAACACAAACAAAAAAAAAAACAAATAAAAAAACACAAAAGAACAAAAAAATACTAACACAAAAAACACAAAAATACAAATAACGAGAACACAAACAACAAAAAACAAAAAAGCAAAACGAAACCAAAACACAAACAAGAAAAATGTAACACAAACACACAAAAACAAAACACCCATAAAAATCCATACCCACAAAAAACCCAACCGCACAAAAAACAACCACTCAATAAACAATGCCAACAAACCAAACAAAAACACAACAAGACGCAAACAACAAAAACTGAACACCAACAAACACAACCACAACCAGAACTGAAAAAAACAAATACCACAGAAACACAATGAACACAAACTTTCAGAAAAAAAAAAAAACTACACACACAGCAAAAAAACAAATAAACACAAAAACCATAAAAACAACTTTAGCAGCAAAGCAACACATCAAAACCAAACAAAAAAAACAACCATTGTCTTTAGCCCAAAACAAAAAAAAAACACAAAAAAAAACTACTGTAGCCAACCAGCAACCAAACGAAAACACCCAAAAAATTAATCAAACAACAAAAAACAAGAAAAAAAAACCACAAAACCACCAACAAAAAACAAAAACACTCCTAAAACCAACAAAACAAAAAACAAAAACAGCAAAAACAATAACACAAAAAACAAAAAAACAAGAAAAAGAAAAAAACAAAAAAAAAAACAACCAAAAAACTAAAACAAAACAAACAGAAAAAAAAAAAAAAAACCCCAAAAAAGAAAAAACAAAACAAAAAAAAAACACAAAAAACCAAAAAGGAAAAAAAAAAAACACAACAACAAAACAACAAACACAACCCAAAAAACCAAACTCAACAAAAAAACCAAAAAAACAAAACACAAAACAACAAAAAACAATACAAAAAAAAACCACATGTAAACATAAATCAACCACCACATAGAGACCAATAAAAATAAAAAAAAAAATGATCATTAACAATAAATTAATACCCAGAAAACCATCAAAAACAACGACAACATCAAAAAAGAACCTACAAAAAAAAAACAACAAAACAAGTTGCAAAACAAAACAAGAATAACAAAAAAACAACAAGATTATGTAACCCAACAAAATAGCCCACCTGTAAAAACAATACCCGAACGATCCCAAGCGATCAATGAAAACATACGACATGTGGACGACCAAAACCGCATCTCACAAAACAATAATCACACATGTTTTACCACCTACAAATTATCTTAGCTGGCCAACGTTGTTCTCTTTGTTTGTTCTCATAAATTATTATATACATTTTATTTTTATTATGTTAATTAGATTATGATAATATATTATTATTTGTTGGTTTGTTATTATTAAACATGTTGTCTTGTTTTTAATGCAGAATAGATTTATTTAGCTGTGTGATCTGTGTGTGGCTGCGTGTGATCAACGCTTTGTGAAGCATTTTGTTTGAATTGCGCTATACAAAATAAATTATTATTATTATTATTACGACACGCCGGGAAACGTTGGGTCTATTCTATTAAAATGCCCGAACCCACAGGGTTATAACAAAAATGTATTGTTTATGTGATTTAAATGTTTAATTTTAAATGTCTAATACCACCTAAATGTGTGAACAATCATTAAATGAAAGACTGATTTATTGTAAACTTGTTCAATGAAACTGTAACTTAAATACATGTTTGAGCAGAGGTAAATTATTTAAGGAAATATATACTGAAAATCATTGTAATGTTCTTAATTGAACCTAAAAAAGAAGGGAAAATACTAATTAAGTGTAAATCTTAATAACTATAAACATTTTACATTACCTCTGAGAGGGGAGGGGAGAGGGGTAGGTTGTGTCATCTAAGGGCAGGTTGTATCTTTTGGGGGCAGGTTGTGTTGCTACCCCCAAGAGGGGTTGTGATACAAAATCTTTTCAGTCAACACTCTGGAGTCTTTCTTCGTTTGGATCCACTGAAAATGTTATTCTACTGTAGCCATTGTCTTTAGCAGCAAGGAACACAACTTTCAGAACCACTGAAAATGTTATTCTACTGTAGCCTTTGTCTTTAGCAGCAATGATTACAACTTCCAGAAAAAGTGATAAATAAACAATTAAAAAGCTTTTCCAAGATGACAATAATTTACTTTCACTACAAAAGCCATCTAGTTTTTCCTAATGCGGGTTTTCACATCAAAGGCGGCAAGCAACATGGACTCCTAGGTAAACAAAGGCGCCTGTAAACCCAAAATAGTGCAAGAACAGAGAAAAACACACAAATATATACTGTTTTGGGGGGAGACATAACCTACCCTATGGCACTGTAAACAACGGGAATTTTCCGGTTTTTTAAAAAATTGAATATTGTATGGTATTTTTTGATTGGCTAAAATTCTTCAGCCAATAGGATAAGGATTAGGTCGTAGTATGGGCAGTGTTACTCAGTCGAATTGTGTGTGTCAGGCTGTGTGGTCACATATGTGGTAGGCCAGGAAAAAGGAAAAAGATTTAAAAAAAGAAAGAAAAGGAAAAAAAGTTAATTGCGAAAATAAATGAGGTAGAAAGCATTGAAACCTATCACAGTGAATTGGTTTGTGGTCTTTCTCTCTGAAAGAAGTAATTGTGTGCTGTAAAGATTACAGGTATTTATCATGTTTTTCATGATTGTGAAATGTCGGATAAGTATATTTTTGTATTGCATTTGTTGTATTGAAAGGTGGTGAGCTGTTGTCCACTAAGATGGAATATTGAATTTTCATTGATGTAATAATATTGTTAATTACGTGGGGCGATAGTTGTAGAGTAGTAGATAATGTAATATGAATGAAAGGTGTGAGCATGTTTGATAGTAATTTTCATTCATGAAGTAATTACCTATGAGTTTTGGATAACATCGTGGAGGAAGGAAGAAACGATCGCATATAGAACGGAAGTGGAAAAGTGAATAAACAAAGGGAGGTCAGCAAGGTTGAAACAAAAGAAGAATAATGAAATTATAAAGGTCAGAGAGTTGACGTTTGCGTATATTTATTGTGTAGCTGCCTACCTGGGAGCGGGCGTGGACCCATACGCCTGGACACGGCAGTGACCCGTTCGACGGGGATAAAGCGATCCGTGAGGCATCGGATCGGGTCAGCCCTTTTTCCTTCGCTGACCAAAGACTACGATTTCAAGGTCGGGTGGACTGGGGCGAAAAGCGCTCCTCCACCTGTCGACGACAGCATTTGCATACATCTCTGGCCGCAAAGTTACTGGCATCTTGACGCCAGCTTGTGTGAAACACTGTTCTCACGACTAACAAGGTACTGTTGTTTTGCGTATTTGAATTAGCCACGGACAAGCGATTGCCGGGCTTCGTTTATCCGTTTCGAGCATTCAGGTTCGACTTCTTCAAGCTTGTGTGAAGCTGGTGTTGAGAGAGACATGTGTTAGGGTTAGCTGTGTTAGAATCTATGTATGAAAGGACGGGAGTGAAAGATTGATAAGAATTATTGTTGTTTGTTTATATAAAGTTAGAGAACGTGGAACGTATATTCTGGTGTTGATGTTTGCCTGTATTGGAAAGAGTATGTACGTTTGCGGGTGTGACAGTAAACAGAGAACTTGCACGCACGCTTATTTCGTTCTAGGAGTCAAATATATTTTGCATGCACTCAGATATTGTAAACAAGCACCCACACTAAATATCCATCCGTTACAGGCAAAAGGAGCCACGACCTACCCCACATACACACTCACAACAGAAACAAATATATTACAAACATGTCTTGCATCCAATAATTAAAGATCACGAATGCAACAACTCACTTCTGACTGCATTGGCGTGTAGTCTGCAGTTGTCCACGTTCAAACCCTTTATGACGTCAGGCGGAACGCTGTAGCCGATGCAAGGGGCTCGGTACCAGCACAGCCGACGGCATTGTTCTCGGTTGCTGGTGCGATAGTCAGTGAGCACCACACTCTCCGCTACGGTCAACATCCATAGCAGCTGTCCAACAGTCCACAGACCTCGCTGCCGGACTTCCATCCTCCTGGAGATGGTGCTCTGGTGCTTGCGATGGGTGTGGTCGACTTCAAAAGCAGGTGTTAGTTGAAAGACAGGTCTCCACTGTTCGTGAAAGTTGGAATCCAGTCCCTTATCGCTATTTCTTTACACGGCAGCGTGAGCGAGCTTTGATTTGGGCCTTACGTTTCAATTATTCCTTGCGCGTTTCTGTTTTGTAATTCCTCTGTGAAACAATGGTTAGCCTGTAAATACAAAGAAAACCACTTTAAAACGTCGTGATGAGGCTTTAGACTTTAGACGTTTTTATGAGGCAGATTTTCATGGATGCATTTTGGGAGTTTATTTACTTTAATATTTATGGCCTGAACTTACACTAATCAAATGGCCAATGATTCAAAGTGCATACTTGGCAATGAAAAACAAATTTCAAGCGAAAATATGCTTCAACATAAAGATTAATGAGCTGAAAGTGGAAAAAAACTTTGACAAAAATCGCAAATAAATATTTTTTTTTACAAAGGGAATTCCATAAGAAACAGGACAAGGAATGACAGGAAAAGGTAAGCCGGATATTGGAGTGTTAGCGGACAGAGCACTAGGCATCGCAGACTTGCATCATGACGTGACTCTCTAGCATTACGACGAGGACTAGTCTTGCGCTTGCCCAGTGGCAAAGACAAACATGAAGACCCCCGCACACCTCCCAACGACGGAACATCGAACAATCCTCAATGGCTAGGAATGATAGGATCAACGAAGAACAAAGATGACATTAATTTAAGATAAATAACGCTAATCTTTTCGGCAGACACCTTACACGTGTAAGCGTTGAAGAGGCCGTTCATCGTTGATCCTAGAGGGAAGACTGCATTGTGATTCAATTTACTCCAGAACTGTAAATGATGTATCTCTTCAGATCGCCGCTTTTGTCGCTTGTGATTAAAGACATAAATCAGGATAATTTCACGCGTTTTTTCTTCAATGGAAGTTTTATTTAGCGCTTAGGCTCTGTGGGTTCGGGCACTGAATAGAATAGACCCGACGTATCCAAGCGTGTCGTAAGAGGCGACTAACAGGGGTGATGTCAGCACGGCATCACTGGGCGAAAGTCTTCTACACAGAAGTCACCGGCCAGGTTCAACGACCACGTGTTCAGGGCCAGGGCGAGCCACACTGTATTAGTGGATTTCGGCTGTGGCCAACAGCCTGAAGAGAATTGGGCCCTGTCAGGTCTTTATTCCCCAAGACACACTGCATGATGAAAAGAACCACTCACTCCATACCGGATCGGTCGTCGTCCGGGTCACCCAGGATCTAGGACCGCGCCTTCCGTTGGCCACCAGGACGGAGGTGATATGTGTGTTACTGATGGACAACTTAACAGGATCCGCACGAGAGACAACATCGTCATAGGAACCTGGAATGTCAGGACCATAACTGCGGAGGGGAAATTAGAAGAACCTGCCCACGAGCTGGACCACTATCGATGGAACATCTTAAGTATTAGCGAACTGCGCTGGAAAGGCATAGGTGAAACAACGACCCACAAAGGCCACAAGTTTATTTCAGCGGTAGAGATGACAGGCACGAACACGGCGTTGGATTCTTGGTCCACAAAGACATTCTAGCCACTGTCATGTGTTCCTGCCCAGACTCCAGTAGACTCATTACCATCCGTCTGAGAGCAGCCCCTTTCAACATCAACATCATCCAGGTCTATGCCCCAACATCAGACTATGACGACAGCGAAATCGAGGATATAAGTGAACATCTACAGGCTGTCTTGGACCAAGTGCCGAAGAAGGACATAGTCATAGTGCAAGGCGACTGGAATGCCAAAGTTGGCCAAGATGCGCACCACAACTGATGGGCAATGCCAGGAAATATAGAACAGTCTGAACAAGAACAACAACAAAAAGGCCTACCAGACTGGAAAGCGGTTGACAAGTGTTAAACTGCCCAAAGTCTCCACGATCCAAAGCAAGTCTGGCATATGCCTTACAGAAGAACAAGATTGACAGAGTACTGCTCTGACCTTTACAACCACAAACCAAATGGAGACCCATCAGTTCTAGCATGTCCCCAGAACAGAGAAGAGGTAGATATCCTCCCAATTCTTCGAGAAGAAGCTGAGGCAGCAATGCAATCACTAAAGAAGGGGAAGTCAGCGGGAGTGGACAACATACCCGCGGAATTGCTGCAAGCCGGAGGGGAAACGATTACTGACGCCCTCACCATTATCTATAACAAGATCGGACAGAGTGGGGAGTGGCCTACACCATGGACCCAGATGCTTGTCATCATTCTTGCCAAAAAGGGTAACCTTCAGGAGTGTGAAAATGACTGCACCATAAGCCTCATCAGCCATTCCAGCAAGGTCGTCCTGAAAATAATACTAAACAGGTTGAAACCCCAAGCTGAAAAAATCATAGCTGAAGAACAAGCGGGATTCAGGGCAGGGCGAAGTACCACTGAAACAGATTTTCAGCCTCAGAATAATCTGCAGGAAATACCTACAGCACCAACAAACATCTATATCATGTTTTCGTAGACTTCAAGAAAGCGTTTGACCGAGTCTGGCATGCAGCTCTATGGGCAACCATAAGAGTGTACTACATCAGCCCTAAAATTATTGAAGTCATCAAAAGCCTATATGACAAGGCTACCAGTGCAGTCCTCCATAACAGCGTCATCGGAAACTGGTTCAGAACAACAATCGGTGAGCGTCAAGGATGCTTACTCTCTCCAACACTCTTCAACATCTTCCTAGCGCGACGACCGATCCGGTATGGAGTAACCGGTTTTATTCATCTTGCAGTTTGCCTTGGGCATGAAAGACCTAACAGGGCCCAATCCTCTCCAGGCTGTTGGCCACAGCCGGTATCCACGAATACAATGTGGCTCGCCTTGGCTCCGAGCCCGTGGTCGTTGAACCTATAGTAACATGAGGTTCCTCCGTCCTGGCCGTTGACGTCTGCGTAGAAGACTTTCGCCCAGTGATGCCGTGCTGACATCAAAGGCATCAACATGGACATCAAAGTCCAAGGCCAATTCCTCAACACAGTGCAGAGCTTCAAATATTTAGGAGCCATTGTATCAGACAACGGATCCAGACAGGAAGTCCTCTCCTAGATCGCACAAACAACTACTGCCCTGACAAGGTTGAAGCCCATTTGGAAAGACAAGACCATCAGTCTACATCCAAGGTAAGGCTGCTGCGCTCCCCTGTCATCTCCATCTTCCTATATGCTTGCGAAACATGGCCGCTCACAGCAGATCTACAACGAAGAATACAAAGTATGGAAATGAGGTGCTACAGAAGACTTCTGGGCATTTCCAATACCCAGCACATCACCAACAACGAAGTCCGACAGACCATTACACAAGCCATTGGATAACATGATAACATGCTCACATTGGTTAAGAAACGGAAACTCCGATGGTATGGCCACGTCACCAGAGCATCAGACCTTGCAAAAGCCATCCTGAAAGGTACGGTGCAAGGAGGCAGAAGAAGAGGGAGACAGTAAAAGAGGTGGGAGAACAACATTCGAGAATGGACTGGTTTGACACTGAACAAAGACAGGAGGGTTGCGTAGAACAGAGAAAGATGGAGTACCTTTGAGTTACGGGATGGGATAGGATATAATAGGATAGGGTAGGATTTAGCGCTTTTCCACTTCAAAAGGCGCTCAAGGCGTTTGCCGATTCATTATTTAAGTGTTTTATTATTATTATTAATATTAATATTATTAATATTATTATTATTATTATTATTATTATTATTATTATTATTATTATTATTATTATTATTATTATTATTATTATTATACGTACGTTTGTTTTTAATCTGATGGTGTCCCCGAAATTATGGATCTTTATTTTTTCCCTGTATTTGCATTGCATGTCTACTGACGTGAAGACGGTGCTATCATCATCACCACCACCACCATCATCATCATCATCATCATCATCATCATCATCATCATCATCATCATCATCATCATCATCATCATCATCATCAAGGCTTTTACCTGCAATGTTACCCATTACGCGCTAGTAAAAAATGTACATCTACATCCCACCTTCAGCAGCCAATCTGCTTCCAAAGTCACTTTGCAGGCTGAAGTCGTTCAGTGATAGTTTGGTAATATCACACCACAATACATTATTGTATTTTTATTTCACAGCTTCCCTTTCTTCACAGGTACAATCCAGGCGTATATTGCTGGCGGAAACTACCGTTGTTCTACCTTTTTTTTTTTTGGGTTTGTATTTCTTCGTTTCGTTCGTCTTTTCTTTGCTAAGGATACTTAACTCGTCCTTCCCATTAGATCGATCTAGACACGTTATACAAAACCCGTAGATCTTATATTGATTTATAATCGAATTATGGCGTTTTCCTCAGCGACCAATCAAAACGTGCCACTCTTCAGGTCTATTGAACTGTTTGATTTCATTATGGAAAGGTAATTTGCACGCTACATTTTTTTCAACAAACTAAAAATAGTCTGTTTACTACCAAAAGCTGTGGCAGCCTATATAGCGGATTAAATAATGGACCCAGTCAACTGGAGGAGTATTTTCTCTCTCGACTCCCAAAAAGAGCCATGTATAATTGAAAAGAAGAAAGGATGTCATCCGTGGTACGACAACACAACGTGACTTTTTTTAACAAAGCTTTTTTCTGAAAGTGAGTGTGATGTCATTCTCAAGCTTTTACACTCGTACTAGACAGCATGATCATAGAAAACGTTTACTAATCCATATTATGGAGGCGAAAGCTAATAAATAAGTGTGTACGAAGTTTAACAAGAAATTCAGTCTTTTATCGCGTCAACTCGCGTGATCAATACTTGCGTTTCAGCCGCCACGGGTCAAGAACCAGTCGCAGAAAAACAGTCACAACGAAGTCCTCTAACACACGCTGTTAGCGTTGAGTCAGGCACCGTTAAATCCATGTCTTTTGAGAATGTATTCTAAATTTCTAATGCATTCTAAAGAGATACGTCACCAAGACGACCTTTGCAATGATCGGACACGAAGTTTATAATCAATGTTCTCATATATTAGACTAGCGAAAAAAAAATAGGAACAGTTCAGCAAACAATCAATATTTTGCGTAAATTAGTGTTACACTCGTTGTTTTTATCAGTAGTTGATTCAGCCCCGATGCTTGAATCCTGATAAGTGTAACTCAGATTCGTTTATCCACGCAACCTGTTCAGCAACAAGGCACGGAGTCGTAGTATGAAGTTTTCCAACTTTATTCAGCGAACATCAACAACTGCATACAATGGCTTTTTTTTACTTTTTACAACTTTCAACTTTTTCCACTTTCAACTCTTCAACTTTTTTCTTAACTTTCAACTCTCTCTCAACTGAAACAGTGTGGTACATATATAGTCTCTCTATGCTCGAGAGAACGTTGGAACGTTCGAGCGCGACACGACCCTAACCAATCAAAACACACTTTGTCATCACTGTTTCACGTCACACAACCTTATTTAGGATGGAAGCGTCTCCAGTTACCACTCGAGGGGCCGGGTAGCTCAGTTGGTAGAGCGTCTTACTAATAACCAACTGGTACCTGGTTCGAATCCCGGATTGGCCAATGTGTGACCATATTATTTTCCCCTTACCATCAACTGGTTCGCTGGTGTCAGAATAATGTGACCAGTAGTCGCCTATACGCTTCAGTGTCGTGTGACTATAATCTACAGTTAGTTACCACAAGAATTATCCACACGCTTCGATCGATAGTAAACAACCAACTCTCGAAAATTCTCAAATAATATCGACCAACTAAAATTAATAATAATAATAATAATAATAACGGATTTTTATATAGCGGGTACTCCAGCCTATGACCAGACTCACCACGCTTTACATAGTCATAACATATAAATACGTGCACTCGATGAAACATTACTTTTGCTACAATACACCAAAAGACGGGACAGTAAAGGTACAGACTATTTACAATTATGTACATAAATTAAAAAAAGACAAAGATATACTAATTACAACTATGTACACAAATGACAAAAAAGACAGAAAATAGAATAGCAAAAACCTATTTACAGCTATTTATATGCCCGGTTAGGCCCAGGAAGGAAAACAGTTAAATATTTACAGCCGTGTATACACTTACGGTTATAATTAAGTCTCCTCTCTGAAAATCCTTATTGGGAAGAGAGGGGACTATAAACTAATAACATAACATGACATGACACTTACGGAACAGACATACTCACATAGACAAGAGATGAGAGAATGGCAGCGGGATACAAATCAATCTGAATAATGCAGTTTGAAGAGGTGAGTTTTGAGGGCCTTTTTGAATGCTTGTGTTGATTGTATGTTGCGGATATGGGAGGGAAGGGAATTCCACTGCTTAGGTGCGGAGTAGGCGAATGCACGTTGGCCGTATGTCTTAGTGCGGGTGACAGGAACCTTGAGTGTGCGAGTGTCAGCAGAAGATCTTAAAGTGCGTGAAGGGGAGTAGACAGACAATAGATCAGCAAGGTAGGAAGGACAAGAATCTGTGAAGAAGTTGTGACAGAGAACAGAGAGTTTGTACTCTATGCGTGCTTGCACAGGAAGCCAGTGAAGGGAATGTAGTAGAGGTGTGATGTGATCACGTTTCTTAGCTCGGAATACTAGTCTAGCTGCTGAGTTCTGAACCTTTTGTAGTTTGTCAATGATGTGTTTTGGGGAGCCAACAAGGAGAGAGTTGCAATAGTCAAGACGAGAAAGGACGAGAGCGCAGACTAGGGTTTTGGTGGCCGGGACTGTAAGATAGTGGCGAAAGGAGCTGATTTGGCGTATGGCCGTGTATGCAGAGCGACAGACGTTGGAGATGTGGTTGTTGAGGGACAGGTCATCGGAGAGAATGTAGCCGAGATTTCTTGCTGAGGATGAGAACTGAGTGTTTGTTGTCCCTACTGTAAGCGATGTTGGGAGAGGCGAGAGTGAGGAGGAGGTGTTGTGCTTGTGAATGAGGAGGGCTTCGGTTTTATCGTCATTAAGCTTAAGCTTGTTGAGTGTCATCCATGACTTAATGTCTGTGATGCAGTTCTCCAAGGTCTGAACAGTGGAATTAATGAGAGAGTGGGCGGTGGATTTATACAGTTGTGTGTCGTCTGCAAATGACTGACTCTCAACAGCATGCTTTCTAAGCAGGAGAAGCAGTGGCTTGGTGTACAGAGTAAAATTACTCTTGGTGTACAGAGTAAAATTACCAACGTTATAGATACAAAGCTTCTTCTAACAGCAACGCAAAATCAAATCAAAGGTAAATATACTCTATTAATGCATGCTTTGCAAAATAAGACGATCAGATCTATTGCGCGCATCACAAACGTACCAATTAAACAGGTTTTTATTTTATTTTATTCTTGTTCTGCTTTTTCACCCCAGCAATGTTGATTTTGACCTCAGACGCACTTTAATTCTTTTGAGACTTGCGTTGGCATTGACAGGAGATGGCCCAGACAAAGGAACTGCGCCTGGCCTGTCAGATGAATAGTTCAGCGCCTCTGTTCAGAACCTACAACTACAGACAACGCAACAGACAATGAGCTAAACTGAGGAGTAAAGGTCCCACAGCGATTGAACTGAGCAATGCCCTTCTTTTGTTGAGGCTGTGTATACTTTGGCGACTTCAATATTTACTTATGCAGATGTAATGTATTGGCATTGATCAGTATTGATTTCTATATGACTGGTGCAAGGGACGCAATCACTCCTTCTTTATTGTTTGGATTATTAGAATGTTTCCCCTTTAGCTTATGCTCTGCATGTCAACGGTTGTGTTTGGAGTTCAACAAACAACATCACAACATCTATTTTATTTTATATTTTATTCCTTCATTGTTAACCTCAACGCTTTTTCCAGCTCAAGAGGTGCTCAAGGCGCTGGCCGATACAGGATCTAACTCAAGCCCCCTGAGGCGCCCACCTGCAGTCTTTGGGCGCACAGTGTGACGCCCAGACAACTGAGCATAACCCTGGTCGACTGGGTATGGGGAGAAAGGACCTAGTGCTTGCTGGGCGTATTTGTGTAGCCGGCACTCACCATTCTAGGACATGAGAGTCAGGATCTTTATGTTATCTTCCCCTTTTTGTTGTAAAAACAGGGCCAGGTACGCGTTCACAGCTGGGGGGACTGGGGTAGGTCGTAACTGTGCGCTTGTTTCAGTCTTTTGTGTCTGTTAGTGGTTCCTTGAAGGATGGCCACCCATGCAATGTAGGTCCACTAATCTCTCTCCAAGTTTCATAACGAAATTGTTTGTTTTGTTTTGTTTTTCGATTGTTTAATATAACGTCTGTTCGCAGAAAAGAAAAACACAAGAGGAGGGGGGAGGGAGGATACTATGCTAGTGGAAGGGAAAAAACCCAGATTAACGGCATATCAACAAAACTTGATGTGAGATGTACAAATAATATACATAAATAAATAAATAAATAAATAAATAAATAAATAAATAAATAAATAAATAAGAATGAGTTAAAGAATAACATAAATAAATAACTAAATAATAATGAAACGTTTCTAGCATGTGCCTAAAACACAAGACCACTGGTCCTGCCCTAATGTATTATAATTACACTGGCTTATACAAGAACCCCAAAATACATAATTCACCGCCGAGACCGACACCCCAACACAAAAGAACTGTATACGTATTCAAGCTGTCATGTAGGTGTACAAACTACACTATACATACTTATGAACTAAAAGTGCAATGCCTGACGCACACAAAGACATATGTTAACAAAAACAACCTAACAACAAGATGGCAAGCCATTCAATTGTGTTCACCAGACGCTTGCTAACAAAACCAACGAGTCCTCCGCAAACCTGATTGTTTCGCTCAGTGTCAAACCAGTCCATTCTCGAGGCATGAGCGCACAGACATGGAAATTTTGCACAGATCGGACAACTTAACAGGAAACGCATACACATTCAAACGCACGCGAGACAAGTCAAGTCTAGAAATCTTCATCCATAAAATACAGTGACAATTTGGGGTGTCTCTTGTAATGTCCAAACATCACACACACACACACACCTACACGCCCACACGCACACACACACACACAGCCGAGGTTACACAGTATTATCATGATGTTCCCGAAACGCCGCCTACGTTGTGCTGACAATGGGTCATATTTCGTCCCAATTTTTAAGTAGTTTGAAGTGTTCGAACCCTAACCCTAACCCAGCCCTAACCCTAACGGATCATTGTTCTGACGTTAAAACATGTAGGAATGTCAATACAAGTTATGTAGATAACACTGTGTAAACAAGGACACACACACGCACACACACACCCACACACACACACACACACGCTAGCGCGACACTCTGTGGTAGGTTTATAGACGATGTGCAAGCCAGTCAACGCAAGTGAGATCAAGATAGCTACCACTGTGGAAACAAATGTGTTTTGAGGGCAGTTTTGTAAGATGATACAGACTGTTTCTGACGGAGTGAAAGAGGTAGTGAATTCCAGTCGACGGAAGCTTAATATAAGAAAGAGCGCTGACCACCACCACCACCACCACCACTACTACTACTACTACTACTACTACTACTACTACTACTACTACTACTACTACTACTACTACTACTACTACTACTACTACTACTTATTATTATTATTATTATTATTATTATTATTATTATTATTATTATTATTATTATTATTATTATTATTATTATTATTATTATTTAACACGTATTTATAAAACGCAATTGATTGATTGTCTCGCAAAGCTAAAAGTGATTCAAGGCACATTCTTACGCCATTCGCTGAAGCCAACTTTTGCTGTACTGTAAAAATCTTCAAAAATCCTAACTCATCCCTGAAATAATGTCTGTAACAGACTGATTAACACACGGACCTTGCATATTTGCTGCTCTTGCTCGGTCCAACCGGAACACACACAGTTGAATCACCTTCTATCCCCGTATCTTGTCTATCTGAAGGTTTAGTGTACCGCTAGCATATAAATGGACCCTGACTCTTGGCAGCTGTCTCTTAATGAAATCACAGAAAGGCTGCAAATCTGGTTTTATCTTCCAATTTGTGGCGCTGGAAGTGCTGAGACTCCCGCAAATCTCACAGAGAAATCATGAACGTTAAAAAAAAAAAACAGATATGAGAAAGTCCCTCAGGTACGGTTCAGAGCCCGCGTGTGCGCTGAGTGTGGCGCGGTGTGTGGAAAGATATAAGAGAAAGTTACTTGCGAGAAATGAAGAGCGCTAGGTGATAGCGAGGTAGCAGACGGCTATAGAATGCACGGATACAGACAGAATGAAGTTCACAGATCATTACATTACATTACTTCTTAATATACTTTTATCCTGTTTTACTGTTTACTGTTTAGTGGTGTTATACTGTCCTTTATCGTCTTGTAACATTTATATCTGGCACCACGTGTGAATTTCTCTTTGATTGAGATAATAAAGTGATCGTATTCGTATTCGTACATTACATTACATGATTATTGCTTGAGGTCCAGCGGACTCTTCCGAGCCAAATCAGGACCGGACAATCCCTGATCCGCATAAAAGATCTGCTGAAACAACCCTAGTGGTAAAACTGAAAGCTCTCCACCAGCCAGTCATTTTATAATAAAGACATCCCACGCAGGGGACGCTGAGGCTGTACTCTAATTTATCGAACCCCTGTTTACAAAACCAAAATAGAATACAAACATCATTATAAATTATTAACAAAACACATACAAATAAAATGCCTACATTGTTAAATAATAACATCATAGGAAGCCCTAGTGACCACCTGGCAAAAAGCGTCCAATATTCCCAAGCTGATCCAACAGACCTCACACACAAATAAGGAGTCTTGTCCCGGAAGAGTTTTCAAGAAAAAAGATAGGTGACTGGTCCAGCGAAGAAGAAGATAGTATAGCAGATTAATAGAACAGAGCAGGAATGAGAAAGAGCAAATGAGAAAGGTAGCAACAGTGGGAATTTAAAGCACTAAATTTCCAGAAAGTGAGGATACTATTTATACTGAAACCTCCAGCACCCCAACGGGGGTTCACAGATCGACTGCAGGACACAATCTATAAGTACGTAGGGATGCAGCCCGACAGAGAGGCAGAAAGAAGAGACAGCCAGAAGACAGACTGAATGACGCACCTGTGTTCCATCGAACAGAGACCAAAATTGTCTGCGCTGTCTTCTGGGAAATGTTAGATTGCAACGCCCTTCTCGCTAATTTCAGAGCGAAAACAAAATTGGCAAGAATGTGTCCCAAAACATGGATCTCTAAAACAAGATTTCATTGATCAGTCTCCATCTCTGTCCACTTCCTCCACTCCCCGCAACCCCATAATCGTGCGCATATACCTTTAAACACACGCGGGCCCCATAATCGTGCACATATACCTTTAAACACACGCTTTTCCCATAATCGTGCACATAAACCTTTAAAAATACACTTTTCCCATAATCGTGCACCTATACCTTTAAACACACGCTTTTCCCATAATCGTGCACATATACCTTTAAACACACGCTTTTCCCATAATCGTGCACATATACCTTTAAACACACCCTTTTCCCATAATCGTGCACATTTACCTTTAAACACACGCTGTCCCCATAATCGTGCACATATACCTTTAAACACACGCTGGTCCCATAATCGTGCACATATACCTTTAAATACACGGTGTCCCCATAATCTTGCACATATACCTTTAAACACACGCTGGTCTCATAATCGTGCACATATACCTTTAAACACACGCTGGATCCATAATGGTGCACATATACCTTTAAACACACGCTTTTCCCATAATCGTGCACATATACCTTTAAACACACGCTTTTCCCATAATCGTGCACATATACCTTTAAACACACGCTTTTCCCATAATCGTGCACATATACCTTTAAACACACGCTTTTCCCATAATCGTGCCCATATACCTTTAAACACACGCTTTTCCCATAATCGTGCACATATACCTTTAAACACACGCTTTTCCCATAATCGTGCCCATATACCTTTAAACACACGCTTTTCCCATAATCGTGCACATATGCCTTTAAACACACGCTTGCGCACCTTCTTTGTTTCCGCCAAGTACGGAAGCTTTACCAATTATTCTGAGACTACTACCAGAAGCTAGAACTGGGTAAAAACATTTTAAAACAAATTTTAATTGAAATGTATAATCTGTTAAAAAAACAAAACAAAACAAAAACCTTGGAAATAATGAGAGGTACATCTACTCAAAACTGAACAATTTGAATAAAACAATATAGATGACAAAGGTATAATTCAAACAACAAAACTGAGAGAGAAAAAATCCAATATCATCAAACTGAAAACCAAATTAAATCAATTTTAGTTGGAAATTTTGAATTAATTACTTTTAATAAATAGCCTATAATTAACAAGAAAAGATATAATTCAAACAACCTAACTGATAGAGAAAAAGAACAAATAATTTAATCAACTGGAAACAAATTAAATCAAGTTTAGTTGGAAACTTTCAATTAACCACTTGTGTCACGTCACCCGAGCGGGTTCCGCGACGTCAGCTCAACAACGAGTGGAAGGGATAAAAACTCAAACAAAAGAACTAACACAAAATGCCAGATGATTAATCACACTCTTTTATTCAACAATCAACCACGCATACACAGGACAATGGGGTGCTAAACCACCCTCCACCCCTATCAAGACCCCCACCCAGTATTTACTAACAGTTACCTCCCTTGTCTAACTGAAAACCCAGAAATATACACCAACAGATTACCCACAACAATATGCAACAAATAGCAATGCACAATTAAATTCAAAATCAATACAATTCTCAACTAAATAACCAGAACTGCAAATCTTATAAACTTAAACGTATCACCTAAGCTAGCGTCCAGTTCAGAAGCACTGTTTGGAAACTGTCAGTTATTCAGAGCTCAGTAGGAGCTAAAGCAGTTATTCACACGACATGATGAAGTACTTTACATTAAATAAATGAAGTATGTTTTTAGGTGCGTGTCGTGCAAATCTGTGTGTGCATGGGGTGGTGCGTGTAGTTCCTGTGGCAAATGGAGACTCCAACGGCGGCACCCACAGTCCCGAAGAAAGACGTGGCGGTGGTGGCGAAGAGACCCAACAACGTCCACACTCCACGGCTGCAAATGCAGAGGTTCCAAAGCGGATTCACACACGGCACGGTGGTACGGCCACGTCACGTAAAAGCGTAGAACTATACCAGAGGTAGAAGTAGAGGAAGAAGTGGAAGTAATGGCGGTGGAGAACTACCAGAACATGTTGATACAGTGACGATGGTAGTTATTCATACATGCATGCATCATCATCATCATCATCAGATCATTAAATCAGCCCAATCCTGTTGACAAATATAGAGTCTCAACAGTTCGTCTACAAAACTCAAATACTACATAACTGAATACGCCTTCTGCCGTCCGCCATCTTGACCTGGTTATACATAATAATAATAATAATAATAATAATAATAATAATAATAATAATTATAATAATAATAATAATAATAATACAGGATGCTACACATACATCTCAATAATATAATGCAACTCTTGATGCTAATAATCCAATTCTCTTCCATAAGCACAGTCGTTTATATATATATATATATATATATATATATATATATATATATATATATATATATATATATATATATATATATATATATATATATATATATATATATATATATATATATATATATATATATATATATATACACACATAATTATTACGATTACACTTCAGTCACACCATCCCAATTCATTCCATCCTCATCTCCATCCTCATCGCCCCTCCCAACTGCTATAATACATTATGATTATCTCCCTTCATCCATATTCAAGATTCAAGATTCTTTATTGTCCAAATACAAGGCATGGATATTTGTTTAGCAGTGCAATAAGGAAGAAGATAACAACATCAAAATTATTACAAACATGGACATACAATATTGATACATTTGATATACTATCAAAAACAACTTCCATACCAAAATACAAATCTATAAACACTAACACACATGCATAAACAGATAACCAGCCACATACCCATGCGTACACATTTACCACACAGATAATTATTCCAAGTCTCCTCTCTGAAAATCCTTATCGGGAAGAGAGGGGACTATAAACTGATACACATACATACATACACAGTATATATACAGTCCCCTATTCGCAATTGTGACGCAGGACTTTAATCTATCCACCTACCTACCTACCACAGTATATGTATACACAACTGCAACGTAAACACGCTCCCCTCATATTCATCACCTTCTTCACCCATCTCCAGCACAGTACGATTTTCTCTCTTCCTTCACATACATCAGCCCTCTCTCTCTCTCCCTAACATGCATCTTCATCGTCACTTTTGACCCACTTTAGCAACAACAGCAACGACATTCCCGTTTATTTAAATGACAAGAAAATCATATGAAAATCGTGCAAAATCAATAAATTACTATTTATCGAAATACATCCCTTTCCCCCTCATTCACCATCATTCATCCACGTACGCAGGCTCGAAGTGCACGCCACTGAAGAAATGAATTACAGGGTTTTGCTTACCTTTAGGTTCTCGGCTTGTGATACACCCAAACACGTACAAAATACAGTACAGTACGGCACACACACTGGTTAGTTGAGTGTCAATTCGTTATTTGGCTAATTGCTAGCTATGCATCAGGACATCTCAATTCTGACAAAGAAATTGAGCCTTGGCAGGTGCCCAATCGAGGACTACACAACCTTAGGACAGAACCCTACATTTATTTCCAATAAATGGCGATTACAATCCTCCTACCACAGACTTTTAGACATTCTTACCGCGACGAGTGGTGTAAGACCTTGGGTGGTTCGAAACACAACGAACAATCTACCCTTACAGAAGAACCTAATTCTTGTCTGACACACAGTCACAAAGTTACTTCTGTCTAAAGACTGACCTCTCGCAAAAAGCTCCACATTGACTCTGCCCTACTAAACACACACCAGGCCACAGGTAAACGGTCGAGTCGAGTTCAGTAACCCCCTTCCTAATTCAGCATATGCCCTTTTCGGGTAGAGATGTGCAACTTCGCACGAAATATAGCTATCTCTAATATGTACTGAAACTCGTGTCGTCGCAACTTGCAAGAATTAGTGGAAAATCGACACCAAATACCTTGCCACATTCCGGGTCTGCTGTAAGATCACCTCTGAAGAGGTTTTGCAGAGTGGATGTAAACTACTTAAACTTCATACGGCGCTGGGGCCTCTACACCTGGCCTCTCTCACAATCTTAACAAAGGAGAGGGGCCGGGTAGCTCAGTTAGTAGAGCGTCTTACTAGTAACCGAAAGGTACCTGGTTCGAATCCCGGATTGGCCAATGTGTGACCATATTATTTTCCCTTACCATCAACTGGTTCGCTGGTGTCAGAATAATGTGACCAGTAGTCGCCTATACTTCGGTGTCGTGTGACTATAATCTACAGTTACAGGTTTTTTTCTTAACAAAGTCAGGCTCCGCAGAATCCAGTGTTAAAGGAGCTTCGCTGCTCTGTTTTCCGCTATGTCTTCAGTTTTCCGGTTTCGCTTCTGTTTTTCTTTTAAATCTCCCGTTTTCCGCAATTTCTCGCATTATCAGCCTTAACATCAGCAGAAGGGAAAAGTAAGAGCTATTACATTACATGATTATTGCTTTAGGTCCAGCGGACTCTTCCGAGCCAAATCAGGACCGGAAGAGCTATTATTGCTGTCGATTCCACTGTCGGAGATGTAGAGGTACGTGTGTTTGTGAGGTTACAGTGGCTTCGGAATACACACGAGGGTAACATTATTTGCTGAGTGGAATGAATGAATGAATTTACATTACATTAGGGCCTACATTACATTACATTACATGATTATTGCTTTAGATCCAGCGGACTCTTCCTAGCCAAATCAAGACCAGTATAGCCACAAAATCAAGACCACAACTTTGCTGAAAGAGGACTCGCACCTGATCCGCATATAAGATCTGCCGAAACAACCCTAGTGGTAACACTGAAGGCACTCCACCAGCCGATCACTTTACAATAAAGACATCCCACGCAGTGGACGCTAAGGCTGTACTCTAATTTATCGAACCCCCAACCCCCCCCCCCCCCCCCCCCCCCCCGTTTACAAAAACAAAATAGAATATAAACATAATTATAAATTATCAACAGAACGCATACATATAAAATGCATACATTGCCAAATAATAACATCATAGGAAGCCCCAGTGATCACCTGGCAGAAAGCGTCCAATATTCCCAAGCTGATCCAACAGACCTCATACACAAATGATGAGTTTTGTCCCGGAAGAGTTTTCAAGAAAAAAATGTAGGTGACTGGTCTAGCGAAGAAGAAGATAGTATAGTAGATTGATAGAACAGAGTAGGAATGAGAAAGAACAAAGGAGAAAGACAACGACAGTGGGAATTTAAAGCACTAAATTTCCAGAAAGTGGGGATACTATTTATTCTGACCCCCCCCCCCCCCCGCACCCCTACGGGGCTATGATGTCCCAGTGAGGTGTGAGTGGAGTGAGTGTGTATGTGTGTGTGTGATGGGGTGGAGGATGGGGGGGTTGCGTCAGGGTGGATATTCGTATATGTATGTGTGTGTTTGTGTGTGTATATGTGCGCGTGCGTGCTGTTTGAACCTGTCTATGTGTCTGTTTGTCTGTCTGCCCCTCTGTGGTCCATGTGTACCTGCCTTCATAACTCCGATGTAAAAAAAAAAGACCTTGTTTACTGAAGAAAGGTGGTGTGGACTGATTGGTTACGTTAGTAAGAATATTTGTCGCATTGGATGTTTTAAAAACAAATTCTTTGTGCCGTTCTTTTTCTTTCTTTTTTTTTTGGGCCCCCCCCAACCCCTCACTCCACCCCCCCACCCCCCAAAAAAGAAACTACATTGTCATTTGTGAAGTAATTGAAGGTGTATACATGCGAGTTCATTTAAACCTGAGAGAGAGAAAGAGAGAGAGAGAGAGAGAGAGAGAGAGAGAGAGAGAGGGATTGGAGTACGTGTGCGTGTGTGTGTGTGTGTGTGTGTGTGTGTATGTGCGCGCGTACGTGTGTGTGCGTTGTGTTGTATTTTGTGTGTATTGTGTTTGTGTGCGTGTGTTTGCTTGTTACTACTACTACTACTACTACTACTACTACTACTACTGCTACTACTATTACTACCACTACTAAATAATAATATCATACGCAAAGCAGCGTGATATCAACCGTTTTGCTATCGGGGAACACCTACAGGCATCCCACTCGAGTAATACCCTTTTGTGAAAAACGTCACCATCTGATGTGCTACCACTGATTTTCGCCTCCGCTGCACCTGACCGACGGACATTATGTTATCGACAGAACTGAGCAACTCGCCACTACAATGCAGTAGTTTGATACTGCCGTGACAGGTGATCGATTGATTGATTGCTTTGTCGAGTGTTTGATTGCTTTGACCGACCCGATTCAGGGAGCGGTGCATACAAGAACCTGACAACCGGTGTTTCACGCCTCAGTGATAGCCTTCCAGTTTTCCAGTCAGGTTGAATCACCATAGGCAGTTGTTTAGCTATTTTATGATGAAATCCGGAGCTGAGGTTGGGACGTGTTGCGGTGGAGAAGGTAATGAAGAGCCGCAACATTTGTTTTGCAAATGGTGCTTGCGCAGTAAACCTTGAGGTCATCTTGTTCTCTCTCTCTCTCTCTCTCTCTCTCTCTCTCTCTCTCTCTCTCTCTCTCTCTCTCTCTCTCTCTCTCTCTCTTGTGACTTGCAAGAATCGCAACCACCCAACCAAAACCCACATAGCTCTAATCATCCCTCACTGACTGCCCACCCCAATCAATTCCATCCCCTTTCCAGTGAAAACTCACGCTTTACAGAGCAGGCTTCTCGTGGTTCTTATCTTACCCACCACCTCAAAATCACTTCAGTCCATGGGCAGACTGTGATATAGTATCTGTATCTCGTTCCCACCAGCCTCCACATTCATTACCACAACACCCGTATCCCCCTACCGCATACACCCCCCATTATCTCCCGGACTTTTCCCCCTACCACCCACAGGGGATCAACCGCTATCCCTTTTCTCAGTACCCCTTTCCACCTTCCCCTCCACTATCCTATCCTTCACAACAAATGCCAAATCTTGCCCCTCCCGCCACGCGTGGTCTCCCCTCCTTCTTTACTCCACTACCACGCACCATCCTTACACACTGATGGACATTTTCAGTTCATTGCACACTAGCACTGAACACTAACTAAATGGGTGTAAAACAGGCGCATCGACGAATTTATAGCAAATTCAAGCATTATAAATACAGTTCGTTTGTAATGTAATAGTTTTGTAGTCTGTCACATATATTTTTGAATGACATTGAAATAAAAAATTTGTTGTGTTGAATGATGAATGTTTTGTCTGCCCTTGCCACAATCTATTATTTCGTTGGTTTTCGTTTTAGCGAGTGGTTGTTGTCCACTTTCTTTGCGGTTAGTATTACCCGTTATCAACTTGCATCGACCTCCTATTTGCACAGAGACCTTGCTTCTAATTGTTTCTGTGAATCCATATTATCTTGAAGCTTGAGTTTGCTACTTGCTTATTGTTAATTTTTTCAGTTTTCCTGATTTTTATTCTGTTTGTATTCTTCTGTTGGTGTCGTTCGCATATTTTCGTCCAATCTTTTATTTCAAAATTATATGTACTATGGCGACAAATTTAAATCATAAGCAAGGCCTTCGTTTTGGGCACGTGAATATCTATCACCTGTACAATAAATTGCATGATGTAAACAACCTGATCAGTCAAACTCCATACCTCCACATGCTTGGTATCACTGAGACTCGTCTTGATGAAAACAAATCTAATGACATTTTATCAATTCCTAATTATTCCTTCATTCGTCAAGATGCTCAATATCCTGGTCAAACAGGAATTGGCGTCTATATTCATGAGAACATCTTACATTCTATCAAAAGACGTTCTGACTTAGAATCCAAAAATGTGGAGTGTATGTGGTTTGAAATAAAAGCGTATAAATATCAATCGTTTCTTGTAGGAATTTTGTACAGAAATCCGTCGTCTGCATATATTTGGTATGATCATTTTGTTCAAATGATGGACGATGTCAGTGCAACAAATAGAGATATTCTTTTACTCGGTGATTTTAATATTGACTTGCATAAACCACAACATTCCTGGAAATCCACGTTATCCATGTTTGGTCTCCATCAGCTTGTAAAAGAATCAACTCGAATAACACCGAACTCCTCAACTCTTCTGGATCATATTTACACCAATCAGAGGAATAGAGTTGATAAAGTACTGGTGATTCAAAGTGGCATGAGTGACCACTGTCCTACTATTTGCACATGGCTATGTGAGCGTGAAACGTATACTAAAACAGAGCATAATTACATACAATACAGGTCCTTTAAAAACTTCGATAAAAACGCATTTTTGTTTGAGCTTAGTTTAATTTCCTTTGCGAATGTTCTGAACAAGACGGATCCAAATGAAGCTCTTGAAGACTTCTATTCACTCTTCCTTCCCGTTATAAATAAACATGCACCAATGTGTAAGAAGAGAGTAAAAAGTCCAACACTTCCAAACTGACTAACTCCCAAAATAATGGAAGCTATGAAACAGCGAGACAGATACAAAAAGAATAAGCAGTTTAATGAATATAAAATTCTAAGAAAAAAAGTCAATACTCTTGTTAAAATGTCCAAGAAGAATTATTTTCAGAAAATAATTGAAAATGGGGGGATACCGCTTCACTCTGGAAAGCAATGAATGAAATCACACACAAATCACGTAATCAGAACCATGTGAGTAAAGCTACCTTCTCTGAAGAAGAATACAACAGCCATTTCTTAAGCATAGCCAACATTGGTCTCAAAGGTAAACATGAATACACCACCCCATGTAGACTAGAAGACTTTTGTAATCAAAGAAGATCTTCAAACTCTTTCGCATTCCCCCCGCTGGCCGCAAATGAAGTAGGAAAATATATTATGGATCTACAAAACAAGCGTTCGACGGGTCCAGATAACATCAATTCTTTTATCCTAAAAAATATATCTGCCATACATTGTTGAAATTGTAACTTATGTTCTTAATCTAAGTCTTGAAAAAGGTGTATTTCCGACTTCACTAAAAAAAATGCCAAAGTCATCCCACTACCAAAAATCAAAACCCCGATTATAGACCCATTTCTTTGTTATCAAATTTGTCCAAACCCTTGGAAAAACATATGCATAAACATCTTTTGCAATATATAGAAAACCACAAACTGTTCCATAATTTGCAGTCTGGATTTCGTAAACATCATTCTTGTCACACAGCGCTAACCAGATTATGTGACACATGGTTATCAGCTATAAATCGATCAAAAGTTACCGGAGCAGTTTTTCTTGATTTCAAGAAGGCTTTCGATTTAGTCGACCATAGCATATTATTAACAAAATTAAGCCTTTATGTTAATAGCAATAACACCACTTCGTTCCTCAAATCGTACCTCTCAGACAGAACACAATGTGTCCATTTAAATGGTAAATCGTCAAGCTATAAAACTTTAACATGTGGCGTTCCTCAAGGCTCAATTATGGGTCCACTTCTCTTTTGTTTATTTATCAATGATTTACCCTTATCTCTTGAAAACTCAAACATATCATGCGAATTATTTGCTGATGACAATACTCTACATACTTCTGACAAAGATCTGTCCAAAGTCCAGCTTTCACTTCAGCAAGGTCTGTTGGATGTGCAAAACTGGTGCAAAGAAAACAAAATGTTACTCAACCCCATAAAAACAAAATCAATGGTAATAACTACAAGACAGAAGCATCAAATACAGCCTCTTAATTTAAACCTGGACATTGATTCTAAACCAATTACTCAAGTCCGTGAACATAAACTACTTGGTGTAGTTATTGATGACGAATTAAACTGGCACTGCCATGTAAATAAGGTTAGCAAAACTTTATCTAGAAATTTGTTTCTACTTAAGCAACTAAAGCAATATGTAGGACTTGAAGCTAGAAAAATATTTTTCTATGCACACTGTTTGTCTCATATAAATTATGCATCATCGATCTGGTGTATGGCGAGTGATAACACTTTAAAAAGTTTGAACTCTCTTCACCGACGAGCTGTTAAGCTTATTCACACTGACCCGACTTTGACTACTGTACAAAAAATGAAAACTTTGCAAATATTACCTTTGGATAAGCAATTTATTTACAACAAAGCAATGCTTATGTACAAAGTTCACACAAATCAATCACCTGAATACCTAAAGGTCCTTCTCTCTGCAGCCCCAAACAGTCGATCCATCAGATCTAAAAGGTATTTATTGCCCTTAACACACAATGATAAATTTAAATCCAGCTTTTCCTTTTCTGGACCTTCAATCTGGAACCTCCTCCCTACACAAATCCAACAACAGACAACAGTTGGCGGTTTCAAAACAAAATTACGCTACCATTTATTCAATCAAATAAAATAAACCAATATTATTAATGCTCAGTTGGTAATTATGTCACAGCCTTAATTTTCATAACGTATGTATTAAGTTTTATTTTAAAAAAAACTAATATTTTGTAATATAAACTGTATCAAAATTGCAAATGTAAAATTCATGTTGCTCTGTGGGTTCGGGCAAATAGAATAGACCCAACGTTTCCCGGCGTGTCGTAAGAGGCGACTAACAGGGGTGATGTTAGCACGGCATCACTGGGCGAAAGTCTTCTACACAGAAGTCACCGGCCAGGGCGGAGGAACCTCACGTTACTACAGGTTCAACGACCACGTGCTCAGGGCCAAGGCGAGCCACACTGTATTCGTGGATTTCGGCTGTGGCCAACAGCCTGGAGAGGATTGGGCCCTGCCAGGTCTTTTTTGCCCAAGACACAACACATGATGAGGCTATCCACTAATTCCATGCCGGATCGGTCGTCGCCCGGAACAAGGACCGCGCCTTCCGTTGGCCACCAGGACGGAGGTGAAAAGTATGACTGATGGACAAATTAGCAAGATCCGCACGAGAAACAACATCGTCATAGGAACCTGGAATGTCAGGACCCTAACTGCGGAAGGAAAATTAGAAGAACTGGCCCACGAGCTGGACCACTATCGATGGAACGTTCTAGGTATCAGCGAACTGCGCTGGAAAGGCCTAGGTGAAACAACGACTGACAAAGGCCACAAGCTCTATTTCAGCGGTAGAGATGACAGGCACGAACACGGCGTTGGATTCTTGGTCCACAAGAACATTCTAGCCACTGTCATATGTTGCCGCCCAGTCTCCAGTAGACTCATTACCATCCGTCTGAGAGCAACCCCTTTCAACATCACCATCATCCAGGCCTATGCCCCAACATCAGACTATGAAGACAGCGAAGTGGAGGATTTTTATGAAAATATACAGGCGGTCCTTGACCAAGTGCCGAAGAAGGACATAGTCATAGTGCAAGGCGACTGGAATGCCAAGGTTGGCCAAGATGCGCACCACAACTGGGGAGACACATGTGGACCCCACTGCAACAACGAGACAAATGACAGGGGTCTGAGGCTATTGGAGTTTGCCAGATACAACAATCTGGTACTGGCAAACACGCTTGGTCTCCACAAAAAATCCAGACGATGGACATGGCACAGTCCCGGCGGGGAACATCACAACCAGATCGACTACATCATGGTCAAGAAACGCTTCAGATCAAGCATCAACATTGGCAGGACACGCACTTTTCCAGGAGCAGACATTGGAAGTGACCACAATCTCGTGATGATGTCTTTCCGGCTCCATTTGAAGAGAGTAAATACAGCAAAGTGCACTGGGCTGAAGTTCGACCTAGACAAACTGCAAGACCCGGAGGTGGCAAAAATATTTCAGGCCACAATTGGAGGGAAATTTGCACCACTGCTTATTTTGGGGGCAGGCGAAGTAGATGTCAACACCATGACCAATACCTTCAACTCAGCTGTAACAGATGCCGCCACTGAGATCCTTGGCAAGCAGCACCGACCAAGGAAGAAGCCGTGGATCACACCTTAACTTTTGGATCTGTGTGATAAACGAAGAGAGTTAAAAAAAAGAAAAAGAACACCTCACAGGGAGCTGATGTCTACCGAAAAATCAACAATGACATCCGAAAAGGCATGCGCACAGCAAAGGAGAACTGGATAGAAGATCAATGCCAGGAAATAGAGAACAATCTGAACAAGAACAACAGCAAGAAGGTCTACCAGACTGTGAAGCGGCTGACAAGTGTTAAACAGCCCAAAGTCTCCACTATCCAAAGCAAGTCTGGCATATGCCTTACAGAAGAACAAGAAGTCTTGGACAGATGGACAGAGTACTGCTCTGACCTTTACAACCATACACCAAATGGAGACCCATCAGTTCTAGCATGTCCCGAGAGCAGAGAAGAAGAAGAAATCCTCCCAATTCTCCGGGAAGAAGTTGAGGCAGCAGTGCAATCGCTGAAGAAAGGGAAGTCAGCGGGAGTGGACAACATACCCAGCGGAATTGCTACAAGCAGGAGGAGAAGCGATGACTGATGCTCTCACCATTATCTGTAACAAGATCTGGCAGAGTGGGGAATGGCCTACACCATGGACCCAGTCGCTTGTCATCACTCTTCCCAAAAAAGGTAACCTTCAGGAGTGTGAAAATTACCGCACCATCAGCCTCATCAGCCATCCCAGCAAGGTCCTCCTGAAAATAATACTCAACAGGTTGAAACCACAAGCTGAACAAATCATAGCTGAAGAACAAGCAGGATTCATGGCAGGGCGAAGTACCACTGAACAGATTTTCAACCTCAGAATAATCTGTGAGAAATACCTACAGCACCAACAACATCTATATCATGTGTTCATAGACTTCAAGAAGGCATTTGACCGAGTCTGGCATGCAGCTCTATGGGCAACCATGAAAGTGTACAACATCAGCCCTAAATTTATAGAAGTCATCAAAAGCCTGTATGACAAGGCTACCAGTGCAGTCCTCCATAACAGCGTCATCGGGAACTGGTTCAGAACAACAATCGGTGTGCGTCAAGGATGCCTACTCTATCCAACACTCTTCAACATCTTCCTAGAGCGCATCATGTCAGATGCTCTTGCAGATCATGAAGGCACAGTCAGCATAGGGGGCAGAGCAATCTCCAATCTTCGTTTTGCGGATGATATTGATGCATTGGCTGGAGAGGAACAAGAACTTGAACAGCTTGTACAGAGGCTTGACACCACCTCCAGAGCTTATGGAATGGAAATAAGTGCAGAGAAGACCAAAATGATGACCAACAACACCAATGGCATCAACACGGACATCAAAGTACAAGGCCAATCCCTCAACACAGTGCACAGCTTCAAATATTTAGGAGCCATTGTGTCAGACAATGGGTCTCGACAGGAAGTCCTCTCCAGGATCGCACAAACAACTGCTGCCCTGACTAGGTTGAAGCCCATTTGGAAAGACAGAACCATCAGTCTACATTCCAAAGTAAGACTGCTGCGCTCTCTGGTCATCTCCATCTTCCTATATGCTTGCGAAGCATGGACCCTCACAGCAGATCTCCAACGAAGAATACAAAGCATGGAGATGAGGTGCTACAGAAGACTTCTGTGCATTTCCTATACCCAACACATCACCAACGACGAAGTCCGACAGACCATCACACAAGCCATTGGACAACACGATGACCTGCTCACAGTGGTGAATAAACGGAAACTCCGATGGTATGACCACGTCACCAGATCATCAGGCCTTGCAAAGACCATTCTGCAAGGCACAGTGCAAGGAGGTAGAAGAAGGGGGAGACCGAAAAAGAGGTGGGAGGACAACATTCGTGAATGGACTGGTTTGACACTGAGCGAAGCCATGAGGGCTGCTGAGGACAGAGAAAGATGGAGTATGCTGGTTAAACGATCATCTGTGGTGCCCCTACGACCTTCGGGTTATGGGACAGGATAGGATAGGATAGGAATATATATCATTAATGCGCATGTAAAAATGAAATGAAATGTATTGCTTCATATCGATTAATTTGTTTCCTAAATATGTAAAATTTGTGTTGCTGTGTACTTTGCTTTTAACTAATTAAACCTCTTAAGATTGTTTCATTGCTATTGTCTCCTAAATAAGATTTGCTTTTAATGTTTCTAGCCGTTTATTATAGTAGTAGTGGTGGTATATATAGTTGTAGCAGTAATGGTGGTTGTGTTTTTTGTATCGTAATTTCTTTTTATTTTTTTTTGGTATTTGTTGTAATAAAGTTGTTTTTTTTTAATGTAATTATTTTTAAATTGTCTAGTACATTTTGATGTTGTCGTTGTTATCTTATTACAAAAGGTCTGATTGTAAGAATAGGCTCATGCCTAAAATCTTAACCTTTTAAAATAAAGTTCTGAAGTCTGAAGTCTGAACTCTCTCTCTCTCTCTCTCTCTCTCTCTCTCTCTCTCTCTCTCTCTCTCTCTCTCTCTCTCTCTCTCTCTCTCTCTCTCTCTCTCTCTCTTCAAACTGTTATACTTAAAAAGTATGATCGCAGAAGAGTTTATTCATCCACATTAATGAGGCAGAAGCTCTTCATTAAACGTGTAAGCAGCTTACAAAGTCATTCGATCTCTCGATAACGTCACCTCGCCAGTCTTTAAAAAAAAAAGCGCTGTATTAACATTTCAGCAAATGAAACCGTTTCTTATTATGTAATTCTGATCTCGATTTGAACATACACTTATCCACAAAGGCGATACTCAATTTGGGTGCCTTTAGTGGATCATCGATTGTAAGGTGGTAGATAGCACACAAGGTTACGTCATGACAGAGAGATGCAAGGGGAGCCAACTTAACTGCCCTCCAAGTCTGGAAGCAGCCATGTGCATGCTTTCACAGTAAACGCATGCCAACAATGAGGACAGCAACGACTGCATTAAAAACTAACAAACAAGTGGAACTCCTAGCACACCATTATATCGTTTGCGCACCGCGTGACAACAAATAAACGACTGTTGACAGGCCAAATCCATAAGATGTAATAACAGCGGAATAACATCCTAAAATCTTACAATGTTTGAGAGGTTAATGAGGCCTTGGTAATCTGTATCATTAATCAACTATTGTGTGGATATCATGTAACATTACGCAATGCGCAACCCCCCAGTGAACTCAAACTGCGAACTCCGTTATTACATCCATCATATTTAAACTCCTTTTAATCAATACGGATTTATATATACAACCTAAAATTTTAAAAACACAACTAATATTAGGTTGGTTGGGTTTTGGCGCGTCACAGGCTGTGATTACGCCTTTCCGAAGGGGGTAGGATGGGAGGGAGGGGCGGTCCAGAGAACCCCGATGGGGAGGGACAATGGGTTCTCAAAATCAGAAATACTCTTATTAGTGAGGTTTAGACCAGCGTGCTGTGACTAAAGCTGATCTCGCATAGTAATTGACTAATCACTGATGGCAATGTTTATTATGAAAGTCGTAATAACACTCACATGGATTACTTACCAACGTTGTACATGTGAAAGAGAAAAAATTATGTCGATCCTCTATGTATTCAAAACGAGTTTATTGATCGAGACCATCAGCCAAATGAAACGATTGACGAGCGCGCAATTTTAATTCCCATCAATGCGCACTTGGAATCGCCCATTTCATTTCATTTCATTTCATTATTTAAATTAACGTCCCCGGACACAGTGCGTATAGGGGACAAAAGGGTATCGCCCAAAGCACATACAAAATGTAACATATCCGTTTCGTTGTCAAACAAAATCAAACGTCCATGACCATTGTGCTTGCCTAGGAGAAAGAACATTCAACGCTCGCCTAAACGCCCAGGATTACAAGCAATAAACGCACATAACAAATGAAGGGTAATTGGAAGTCATATTTATTAACGTTGGCCTAATACAGAGACAGTCACGCAATACGAACTCTATTTTGACGATTGGACTATTTACGTTTCCTCACTATTAAGAACTTCATCATCATAAGTAGGTGGGTATGTATGTGTAAAAGACTAGGACAAAAAGGAAAGAGAACAAGAACCATTATAAACAATATGCAAATTCATAATACAACAGTACAACACAATGATCCAAAAAGCCCACAGTAGGTCCGTTGTCTCCCATGAACCGCACAAAAACTAGAAACTGACAAATATGTTTACCAGTCCAGCTACAACGAAACCTTATGCAGAAAATACTAACTTGGGCGCACAGTCTTCTAACGCAAAACAATTACATATAAACAGGCAGCACACGCTGAAAACTCACTGGCGAATTTTCAGTGTACGGAGACAAATCAAGGCGTGTTCGTTATCTTTAGGCAATACTGAAAAATACTCCTCTAAATTCAGCCTAACGTAATAACTCCAACTGAGTTGTTGTCTTACAAAACACGCGAGATATATTTATAAACGATGCTCCTTTCCAACACAGTTATGAAAGTACAAGCTCACTTTAACTTGGCTACAACTACGAACAAGACAAACATAGGCTCAACGATTCTTAAAACCCAACATCAGCCAAATTTTTCCCACAAAAAACTCAGGACGAAATGTATAATGCAAAAAATATCATCAAAATCGGAAAAACGTGAACAACAAATGTAAGAAAACATGCCTGATGTATCACACCTTATGATCTAAGCGAAAAGCAAAAGTATGTAAAAGACGTTCTTCAACCAACGACCTATCCTATCCTATCCTGTCCCATAACCCGAAGGTCGCAGGGGCACCACAGATGATCGTTTAACCAGCATACTCCATCTTTCTCTGTCCTCAGCAGCCCTCATGGCTTCGCTCAGTGTCAAACCAGTCCATTCTCGAATGTTGTCCTCCCACCTCTTTTTCGGTCTCCCCCTTCTTCTACCTCCTTGCACTGTGCCTTGCAGAATGGTCTTTGCAAGGCCTGATGATCTGGTGACGTGGCCATACCATCGGAGTTTCCGTTTCTTCACCACTGTGAGCAGGTCATCGTGTTGTCCAATGGCTTGTGTGATGGTCTGTCGGACTTCGTCGTTGGTGATGTGTTGGGTATAGGAAATGCACAGAAGTCTTCTGTAGCACCTCATCTCCATGCTTTGTATTCTTCGTTGGAGATCTGCTGTGAGGGTCCATGCTTCGCAAGCATATAGGAAGATGGAGATGACCAGAGAGCGCAGCAGTCTTACTTTGGAATGTAGACTGATGGTTCTGTCTTTCCAAATGGGCTTCAACCTTGTCAGGGCAGCAGTTGTTTGTGCGATCCTGGAGAGGACTTCCTGTCGAGACCCATTGTCTGACACAATGGCTCCTAAATATTTGAAGCTTGAACCAACGACAAGGCACTTGAACTGAACATTGAGGTTTAACGTCTACATCAACCATTGGCGATATGGCAGACGGGGATAACCATCCCAGAGAAAGAGGGGTAGGGACCTGAATCAACACTGAACCACCAAAGCAATCATACTGCTAAAATGGACAGTGAAAATGGCCACATTTTATATCGCCCACCACGGGATTCGAACCTGGGTCATCGGTGTGCCAGGCGAACGCTCTACCAATTGAGCAACGGCGGTGGGACAAGGCACTTTGTCCACGAATTCTTAAGCAAACCGGTTCAACTTTTCTTTTTGTTACACTCCGTTCGATGATGGTGTTTTTCTTTATCAGTAGTGGATTCAGCCCCAATGCTGAAGTACTGATGAGTGTAGCTCAGATTCGTTTATTCACGCAACCCGCTCAAGCAGCATACAAGTCACTAAGTCGACGTATGAAGTTTTCCACTTTTTATTCAGCACACACCAACAACTGCATACAATTCTCAACTCAACTCAACAACTTTCACAGCAACTATTTTTACAACACACAAAGCATCGAATATATAATTTTTTCTATCCTTCGAGATGATGACAGTTTGTTCTAGAAATGACGCATTACAACTAACCAATCAGAATTAAAGATCGTCATCACTGACTTACGTCATTCATCTCTCCACACATACCCCGAACCTTCTCTTACTTCGACAATCATCCCGAAACTTCGATCGATAGTAAACAAGGAGATCCAGAGTATTCTCTAACAATATCGACCAACGAAAATTATCCACGTTATACAAAGCCTCTCCTAACAACAATGCAAACTCAAATCAAAGGTAAATAAACTCCATTATTGAATACTTTGCAAAACGAAACGATTAGATCTATCGTGCGCGCTTCCGACATACTTTCGTTCGCGTTTCAACGTAACATAACCCCCCACTCAAGAAGAAATTTACCCAATTTCTTTCAACAACGTTGAAACGTAATGCACAAACAAAGTTCAGAATTAAAACTTATTTCAGACTGTCTGAACACTATCAACGTTCTCAGTTCATTCACACAGAGTCAATGGTTTTCATCTTCAAATCTGCCTGGATATTGTCAATGTTCACAGTTCATTCACACAGAGTCAAAGTTTCTCATCTGCAAGTCTTTCTGGATACTGTCAATGTTCACAGATCATTTACCCAGTCAACATTTTTCATTTTCAAGTCTGTCATTACCAATATTCTTAGTTCGTCCACACAGTCAATGTTCTTTCGTTCGCAAGGAATCGACGCCCTCGTCAGTTGCGGTTGTCATTGGCCCAGGGTCAAAGACGATGATCACGTGGGCTTCCCTGGAATCAGTGCGTCCTCCGTTGTCTCCTTCTTCCGTCGGATGTCCGTCGCAGTCGACGTTGTCATCTCCCAGAATGCATTCGCTGGGTCTCACGGTCAGGTTGGCTTCTGCGGGACGGTGGAACAGCTCCCTCAAGGTCTGCAGATGCTCCTTCCAGGTCTGGGTGTGGACTTCATGTTCGACCAAAGTCGTAGAGCCTGGGACATCATTGAAGTTATGGGGAAACTCGCCCATAAGGTCCTTGAGCTCCAACTCTTGACCTTCCGTCAAGCCTGGTCCTAGCTTAACGTCATCGATGCCTTCTTTGCTATGGAAGTCTCCCAGTTCCAACAGTTCCTCGCTGTCAAAGCTGTTGTCGATCTCAGCTGCTGTTGCCACATGCACAGTCTCTGATGGCCTTTCCACGTACAGCTTAAGGAGGTTGGCGTGGTATATCTTGGAATGCTGGCCGACCTTCACCTTGTAGTCGTTGATCCCCACCACAGTCTCCACTTCGTACGGGCCTTTCCACTGCATCAGCAACTTATTGTGATCAGTAGGTAGCAGCACCAGCACTTTGTTGCCAGGTTTAAACTTCCTGTTCACAGCCCTACGGTCATAGTAGTGCTTTCCACAGTCCTGGGACTTCTTCAGGTTTTCTCTGGCTATCTCGAGAGTCTGCTCCAGCTTCTCCCGTAGCTCAAACACGTACTGGTAGCTGTTCTTCACCTCTGGGGTGTCTACTTCTTTCGTCCACAGTTCTTTTAGGATGTACATCGGCCCTCGGCTGGTTCTTCCGTACAGCAGTTCGAACGGAGAGAAGCCGGTGGACTCCTGCGGTACTTCTCTGTAGGCGAAAAGTAAGGCGTTGATGTAGCGATGCCATTGTCTGGGCTGCTCGCTGCACAGTTTCTTCAGGGTGGACTTCAGCGTAGCATTGAACTTTTCGACAAGCCCGTTGCACATTGGATGGTAGGGTGTCGTAGTCAAATGCCGGATGCTCAGCAGTCTGTTGACCTCCTTCATGCAGTCAGAGACGAACTGCGTCCCGAGGTCTGTCAGAATTTCTTCAGGCACTCCAAGTCTACTGAACATGTCCACCAGTGCCTCTGCTACAGTTTCAGTGTCAATCTTCTTCAGTGGCACTGCTTCTGGGTACCGAGTCGCATAGTCCACTAAAGTCAGTACCCATCGATGACCTTCTTCACTCGGAGGTCTTATTTCGCCGATTAAGTCTAAGGCCACCCTCTTGAAAGGTCGGTCGATCAGAGGCATTCTCTGCATAGGCACTTTCGGGACCCTTCCTCGAGGTATGGTCTTCTGGCAAATGTCACACGATCGGCAGAAACGGCTGACGTCCGCATGAAGTCCTGGCCAGTAGAATACCGCCTAGATTCTATCCGACGTCTTCTTGATACCCAGGTGACCTCCCATGATTGAGTCATGCGCTACTTCCATCACCTGGCGCCTTAGGGGTAACGGTACCAAGACTTGACGTAGTGGTTTCCCTCCGTTGACCCTCGGGTGCTGGAAGATTCGGTACAGGATCTTGGCCTTCACCTCAAAGTAGACCGTACCACTGCCTTTAGTCACGTGGTCTTGGCGGTTCCTGTACTTGTTTAAAGTGCTATCAGCTTCCTGGAGCTGGATCAGCTTATCTCTGTCCACGATGGCAGCTTTGGAGTTGTCGGCGACCTTCAGTGGCGTAGACATCTTGTCTCTCTTGGCCTGGGCCCTGGTAGTAACAGCACTGACGATCTCTGGTCGGCAGGGCTGAGCCGGAGTAACCACATTGTCCCGTAGCAGCTCTGTAAGGTCTCCATCGGGAAACGGCAATGGATCCTCCTCCACAACTTCGACGCGTTGGGTTGAGGCAGGACTCCACTCTGGATCGGGGTTGTCGGGTCGTCTCGCGCCGTCGATATTCCCGATCATCAAATCATACAGCGGCTTCTTCAGGCAAACCGCTTCGACTTCGCCTATGTAGAAAGGGGTGTTGACATGAATTTTCGCAACTGGCGCTTTCAAACATTTGCTGTCGGCCATAAGTGTCCATTTTGAATCGCCAGTGAACTGTAGGTCTTCTCTGACGATGACCCCACTACAGCCAGAGTCTCTTAAGACAGTCACTTCATGATTTCCGACGCGTCCCTTTGAAACAGGCATGTTCTGGACGGTCACAGCTGCGCTGGTGACGACGGGGATGGATTTTCCGTTGGCAAGGAGACGTTGGCCATCGGTCATGCACTCTTGCACGTCCGCAGGGGTAGCTGTGCGCTCGGTCTCACTCGGAAGAATGACGCTCCCGCCGCACACCTGATGGTCAGATCTACTGGTTTGCCGTTGATTGGAGAAACGTCTCTGTCGGTTGCCCACCGCTGCATTGTCCGTGCTGCCCCGCTGTCCGCTACTTTTGTTTTGAGGACAATTAGCCGCTCTGTGGTCTGTAGCGTTGCAGGTGAAACAGCCTCTCGAATGCCCTTCCCTGGGAGGAGGCGTGGAGTCAGTGTGTCTCTGGCTCGTCTGGCTCCCCTGGATCTGGTTCACATGGTTTCCAGTCTTCTGAAAATGTTTCCTCGCGCTGGGTGGCCCCAGGGTCTTCCCATGAGCGATGAGATATCTTTCAGCAGCCTCAGTCACATCTTTAAGCGTCTGCAGCTTTTGTTCTTCTAAGTGGGTCGCTAGGTCCTTGTGACAGGCATTGAGAAATTGTTCCTTCACGATCAGGTCATGGAGACTGTCGTAAGACTTCCTTTCGCCTGATAACTCCACCCACTTGTGTAGATATGACGACAGGCGCTCCACAAACTGCTTTGGCGTCTCATCTGACTTAGGCCGGCATTCACGGAAGCGTTTACGGTAGCCCTTCTCTGTAAAGTTGTAGCACTGCAACAGGGCCTCTTTCAAGACGTCGTAGTTTTTGGCGTCATCGTTCGACAGTCTGGTGTAAACTTCGAGAGCTTGCCCCGTCAGAAGTGCACTCAGTCGAATTGCCCAGTCTTGAGGTTGCCAGTTAGAGCTTTCAGCGAACCTTTCGAATCTCGCCAGATAACTGTCAATCTGGTCCTTCCCGTCGACGAAAGCTGGCAATTTTGGAGCCGTATGGTCGTTGGTGACTTGTGGCGCATGCTGATTGTTTTGGATACGCGCCAACTCTAGCTGGTACTGACGCTCGCCTTCAAGACGCTTCAGCTCGAACTCTCTTTCTTCTCGGCGTCGCTGCTCCTCTATTTCTCTTTCTTCACGACGTCGTTGCTCTTCTTTTTCTTGCCGCTGCTGTTCAATTTCTAGACGCTTCTGTTCTAGTTCTAGTTCTTTTTCTAGACGCTTCTCTTCCAATTCTCTTTCTTCGCGGCGACGCTGCCTCTTCTAATTCTCGTTCTTGTATTCTCTCCTGGGATTTGACGTACTCCGTCAGCTGTTTGCCTTTTAGATTCAGTTGAATCCCTTTCTGCCAGAAGTCAGCCATCTTGATGCTTCTGGAAAGTTCTTTTCTGGAAAGTTCTTGACTGTGCTGTACCTTTCTAGACTGTTCTAGAACAGCACGCTTTCTGCAGTAGCGCTGATGCTTGTCACTAGTCGCCTTCGCTGACGCAGGCCCCGCTGTCCTCGTCGTATGCGACGCTGCACCACGCTGGTGTTGATGTACACGCTCCTGTGCTGAAGTAGACGCGACGTCCGCTCGCGCTCTCTGTAACACTGGCGATGTAGCTCCGAGACTGTCCTTGGACGTAGTCCTGCGGCAGCCACGTAGTCCCGATCTGTTGTTCGCTCACGGAGCAACTCTTCAGCGACTACACGCCCTTGCAGTCAACCCGAACCTATCGGTGATGTAGTCCCAGTATGTTGGCCCCTCTCGACGCAACTCGTTGGCGGCTACCCTCGATGACTGCCTCTCGTAACGTTGACTCGCTTGTTGTAGCAGTTGAACCCTTGGCTATGGCGTGAATCGCGGCTTGACCCCCAAAATGTTACACTCCGTTCGATGATGGTGTTTTTCTTTATCAGTAGTGGATTCAGCCCCAATGCTGAAGTACTGATGAGTGTAGCTCAGATTCGTTTATTCACGCAACCCGCTCAAGCAGCATACAAGTCACTAAGTCGACGTATGAAATTTTCCACTTTTTATTCAGCACACACCAACAACTGCATACAATTCTCAACTCAACTCAACAACTTTCACAGCAACTATTTTTACAACACACAAAGCATCGAATATATAATTTTTTCTATCCTTCGAGATGACGACAGTTTGTTCTAGAAATGACGCATTACAACTAACCAATCAGAATTAAAGATCGTCATCACTGACTTACGTCATTCATCTCTCCACACATACCCCGAACCTTCTCTTACTTCGACAACATCCCGAAACTTCGATCGATAGTAAACAAGGAGATCCAGAGTATTCTCTAACAATATCGACCAACGAAAATTATCCACGTTATACAAAGCCTCTCCTAACAACAATGCAAACTCAAATCAAAGGTAAATAAACTCCATTATTGAATACTTTGCAAAACGAAACGATTAGATCTATCGTGCGCGCTTCCGACATACTTTCGTTCGCGTTTCAAGGTAACACTTTTACAAAATTACTTTTCGTACTAGACACACAACGACTCGACCTTCCTTTCTCTAGCTTACAGACCAATACTGACCAGAAATGTAGAAGGGTAATTGTCACGGACCGGTTTTATAGTATTTTGGTCCAGTGACTTTATATTATTGTAGTCTGTTGTCATGGGACGTTGAAACCAGGTTGTTGTTTTTTTTGGAGTAAAATTTACGTCCTAGGACACATTAAGCGTATAGGGGACGGGTGAACCACCACTGTTGAAACCAGTGCTGAAGAAGCTCATTCAAAAACAACCAAAAGCAGGCATCGGTCTTTGCCCGCGGTTCTTTTCGCGCGTCAAGAACTTCCTAGTGAGAGCCCTGGGCTCTCACCATTTGAACTTTTGTTTGGTCGTCGCGCTCGCGGACCCATTCAACTCCTTGCAAATACTTGGTCACAAGGTTTTTAGAATGACGATGCAAAGAATTTGTACAAATGTGTATTTGATCTCAAAAACAATATCCTGAAATCTTGCAAGCTGGCTAAAGTGTACATCAAGAAAGCAGTAGCCAAAACCAAATACTATCATCCGTGTATTCCGTAGTTCTGTGGGAAATGAACATGCTTTGTATATATTTCTGCTGTTGTATATTAAATGCTGAAAATCAATTGGAATGCTGTAAAATGATCGTTAATGTACTTTGTTGGTTTTTTATTTTGCTGTATCACGGTAACATGCTTGGACTTGTACGGTACATCTTCATATATATTACGCTTCATGTGAATGCGTAATGCAGTGTGTTTATATGTAATATAATTAATAATGACCAGTTTTTCGCTTATTTATACAGTTTTAGGTGCATAAAATTGTAGTAATTTTTCTTTCTCATAAAATTCAGAAAACTCAGGCGTTTTCTTTTTGCAGGAATGGGGTATTGTCACGGACCAGTTTTATAGTATTTTGGTCCGATGACTTTAGATATTCAGGGCTCGAAATTAGCGGGGGCCTGGGGCCAAAAACCCGCAAAGTTGATTTCGGGCTCGGAAAGTTGAAAAACGAAGGGCCCGCTTGGCCCGCAAAATAATTCGTCTGCTACAGCTAGCTCTACTCGGCAGGTTCGTATTTGGGCCAAGGGAAGCAACCAACACCGGTGCCCTAAATTTGGACAGAAAAAAGAACCAGAAAAGAAGCGAAACCCCTTTAATTTTGCACTCAAAAGTTAAATATACACTTCAGTATCTTTTTAATATAATAAACAAAAGGCTATGACACAACATAAGCGCAAAATGTCCATCTTTGCAAGCCAAGCACGAAAGTATGGCTACATATCGTCGCCATACAGTTGCTAAAACAATCGGCGATGGCGTATTTTCCAATTTTTAGGAAGCGAAAGACGCCAGAAGAAAACGTTGACGAAAGGAAAGAACAAGAAAAAGAGAGAAAAAAGAAGTATGAAGAGGAAAAAAGATCAAGGAACTACAATGAAGGGTGGAAAAAAAGATTTCCATGGCATGGCCTTGAAGTGAACGAGGAAGAGTACTGTTAAGTTTAGTTTCCTTTCATGGTTTTGTTTTGAACTTTTGTGCATTGAGGTCAGATTTTTTGTTAGGTTACTCATATTAAAAATTTAATTATGTGTATTGTGCAATACTCAGTCACAAAACTGAAAAGTATTATACAAGAGACTCACTTGATTTTTTTCTATTTTGTTTAATGGCCATTTCAGGCTCACTAGTCACTGGAATATGTGTGTCACTGAATATGTGTGTGTGTTTTCCCCTTTTTTGTTGGTAATGTTTGAAAGTGAAAGAAAAGGCAAATAAAAATGACATCACTCAGCAAAATTGGAAATTCAATTGTTTTTATTTTAGATTATCAGACAAATTGTACTTTCCACTTATTATATTGTCAATAATTCTTTTGTTTTTTGTTTGCATTATTTTTCAAGTTGGGCCCCGAAAGTTGCTTGTGGGCCTCAAATTTTTCAATCAAGGGGCCCGGTGGCCCCCAAAGAAAAAAGTTAATTTCTAGCCCTAGTCTCTTCCTGTGAGAAGATATTTGTAATTTGTTTTATAGCTATATTCTGATTGGTTGAGCTGGTCACATGACAGTTCACAAATGTTGAGGAATACGATGCTCTTTTCAATTATTTTTGAATCAAGCCCAGAAGTTAGGGTTTACTGACCAAAAGTTACAGCAATACATTGATCAGTGCTTTCAAAGACATGATAAGGCCAAAGAAAAGGAACAGGAGCAGGATTCTAAAAGATTGCAGGTAGAACAGGAAAGAGAAGAAAAAAGATTAGAACTGGAAAGAGAGGCAAAATGATTTCAGGTTGAACTGGAAAGAGAAGAAAAAAGATTAGAACTGGAAAGAGAGGAAAGGAGATTGGCACATGAACGAGAGCAGAAGAAATTAGAACATCAGTTGGAACGTGGGTTCGGGCAAATAGAATAGACCCAACGTTTCCCGGCGTGTCGTAAGAGGCGACTAACAGGGGTGATGTTAGCACGGCATCACTGGGCGAAAGTCTTCTACACAGAAGTCACCGGCCAGGGCGGAGGAACCTCACGTTACTACAGGTTCAACGACCACGTGCTCAGGGCCAAGGCGAGCCACACTGTATTCGTGGATTTCGGCTGTGGCCAACAGCCTGGAGAGGATTGGGCCCTGCCAAGTCTTTTTTTTGCCCAAGACACAACACATGATGAGGCTATCCACTAATTCCATGCCGGATCGGTCGTCGCCCGGCTACACAAGGACCGCGCCTTCCGTTGGCCACCAGGACGGAGGTGAAAAGTATGCTACTGATGGACAAATTAGCAAGATCCGCACGAGAAACAACATCGTCATAGGAACCTGGAATGTCAGGACCCTAACTGCGGAAGGAAAATTAGAAGAACTGGCCCACGAGCTGGACCACTATCGATGGAACGTTCTAGGTATCAGCGAACTGCGCTGGAAAGGCCTAGGTGAAACAACGACTGACAAAGGCCACAAGCTCTATTTCAGCGGTAGAGATGACAGGCACGAACACGGCGTTGGATTCTTGGTCCACAAGAACATTCTAGCCACTGTCATGGGTTGCCGCCCAGTCTCCAGTAGACTCATTACCATCCGTCTGAGAGCAACCCCTTTCAACATTACCATCATCCAGGCCTATGCCCCAACATCAGACTATGAAGACAGCGAAGTGGAGGATTTTTATGAAAATATACAGGCGGTCCTTGACCAAGTGCCGAAGAAGGACATAGTCATAGTGCAAGGCGACTGGAATGCCAAGGTTGGCCAAGATGCGCACCACAACTGGGGAGACACATGCGGACCCCACTGCAACAACGAGACAAATGACAGGGGTCTGAGGCTATTGGAGTTTGCCAGATACAACAATCTGGTACTGGCAAACACGCTTGGTCTCCACAAAAAATCCAGACGATGGACATGGCACAGTCCCGGCGGGGAACATCACAACCAGATCGACTACATCATGGTCAAGAAACGCTTCAGATCAAGCATCAACATTGGCAGGACACGCACTTTTCCAGGAGCAGACATTGGAAGTGACCACGATCTCGTGATGATGTCTTTCCGGCTCCATTTGAAGAGAGTAAATACAGCAAAGTGCACTAGGCTGAAGTTCGACCTGGACAAACTGCAAGACCCGGAGGTGGCAAAAATATTTCAGGCCACAATTGGAGGGAAATTTGCACCACTGCTTATTTTGGGGGCAGGCGAAGTAGATGTCAACACCATGACCAATACCTTCAACTCAGCTGTAACAGATGCCGCCACTGAGATCCTTGGCAAGCACCGACCAAAGAAGAAGCCGTGGATCACACCTGAACTTTTGGATCTGTGTGATAAACGAAGAGAGTTAAAAAAGAAAAAGAACACCTCACAGGGAGCTGATGTCTACCGAAAAATCAACAATGACATCCGAAAAGGCATGCGCACAGCAAAGGAGAACTGGATAGAAGATCAATGCCAGGAAATAGAGAACAATCTGAACAAGAACAACAGCAAGAAGGCCTACCAGACTGTGAAGCGGCTGACAAGTGTTAAACAGCCCAAAGTCTCCACTATCCAAAGCAAGTCTGGCATTTGCCTTACAGAAGAACAAGAAGTCTTGGACAGATGGACAGAGTACTGCTCTGACCTTTACAACCATACACCAAATGGAGACCCATCAGTTCTAGCATGTCCCGAGAGCAGAGAAGAAGAAGAAATCCTCCCAATTCTCCGGGAAGAAGTTGAGGCAGCAGTGCAATCGCTGAAGAAAGGGAAGTCAGCGGGAGTGGACAACATACCAGCGGAACTGCTACAAGCAGGAGGAGAAGCGATGACTGATGCTCTCACCATTATCTGTAACAAGATCTGGCAGAGTGGGGAATGGCCTACACCATGGACCCAGTCGCTTGTCATCACTCTTCCCAAAAAAGGTAACCTTCAGGAGTGTGAAAATTACCGCACCATCAGCCTCATCAGCCATCCCAGCAAGGTCCTCCTGAAAATAATACTCAACAGGTTGAAACCACAAGCTGAACAAATCATAGCTGAAGAACAAGCAGGATTCATGGCAGGGCGAAGTACCACTGAACAGATTTTCAACCTCAGAATAATCTGTGAGAAATACCTACAGCACCAACAACATCTATATCATGTGTTCATAGACTTCAAGAAGGCATTTGACCGAGTCTGGCATGCAGCTCTATGGGCAACCATGAAAGTGTACAACATCAGCCCTAAAATTATAGAAGTCATCAAAAGCCTGTATGACAAGGCTACCAGTGCAGTCCTCCATAACAGCGTCATCGGGAACTGGTTCAGAACAACAATCGGTGTGCGTCAAGGATGCCTACTCTCTCCAACACTCTTCAACATCTTCCTAGAGCGCATCATGTCAGATGCTCTTGCAGATCACGAAGGCACAGTCAGCATAGGGGGCAGAGCAATCTCCAATCTTCGTTTTGCGGATGATATTGATGGATTGGCTGGAGAGGAACAAGAACTTGAACAGCTTGTACAGAGGCTTGACACCACCTCCAGAGCTTATGGAATGGAAATAAGTGCAGAGAAGACCAAAATGATGACCAACAACACCAATGGCATCAACACGGACATCAAAGTACAAGGCCAATCCCTCAACACAGTGCACAGCTTCAAATATTTAGGAGCCATTGTGTCAGACAATGGGTCTCGACAGGAAGTCCTCTCCAGGATCGCACAAACAACTGCTGCCCTGACAAGGTTGAAGCCCATTTGGAAAGACAGAACCATCAGTCTACATTCCAAAGTAAGACTGCTGCGCTCTCTGGTCATCTCCATCTTCCTATATGCTTGCGAAGCATGGACCCTCACAGCAGATCTCCAACGAAGAATACAAAGCATGGAGATGAGGTGCTACAGAAGACTTCTGTGCATTTCCTATACCCAACACATCACCAACATTGAAGTCCGACAGACCATCACACAAGCCATTGGACAACACGATGACCTGCTCACAGTGGTGAAGAAACGGAAACTCCGATGGTATGGCCACGTCACCAGATCATCAGGCCTTGCAAAGACCATTCTGCAAGGCACAGTGCAAGGAGGTAGAAGAAGGGGGAGACCGAAAAAGAGGTGGGAGGACAACATTCGAGAATGGACTGGTTTGACACTGAGCGAAGCCATCAGGGCTGCTGAGGACAGAGAAAGATGGAGTATGCTGGTTAAGCGTTCATCTGTGGTACCCCTACGACCTTCGGGTTATGGGACAGGATAGGATAGGATAGGAACTTGACAGAAAAAGCCTTAAGCTAAAGGAAAAAGTAAATCGAACTTCAATTGAAACAGGTTATTGCAAAGCGAGCACACTGCTCCTAGAACCCGAATTTCTAACCCTTCGTTTCCAAAGTTGCACAAACTACCTGTTTTCAAAGAAGATAGAGATGCCATTGATTCGTTTTTGTACCGATTTGAGACACATGCGAGAGCTCTCAATTATGATGGGAGTAAATGGGTTGTTTACTTAACTGCATTGCTACAAGGCCCGGCTTTAGCTGTTTAACATTCCTTGTCTCAATTTTTCGTGTGTTATTTTGTGAGTGGTGTGTGTGTGACTATTCAACTACGGATTTGCTATACGAAAGTATGTGAGTAGAAATAATTGTATTTTGATTCTTGTTGATTTCAGTATTTGTGCTATTTTTGTTGATTCATGTTTATAGTTTACTAGAGGATGGGACAATATAGTTTATTGTTATGAGTTATTGTTATGTTGTGAGACGGGAGAGCACGCAGATTATCCACGCACGCATACACGCAATTCTTGTAATCCCCCCTTTTCGTCACAGTAATTGTAGATTATAGTCACACGACATTGGAGCGTATAGGCGACTACTGGTCACATTATTCTAACACCAGAGAACCAGTTGATTGTAAGGGGAAAATAATATGGTCACACGTTGGCCAATCCGGGATTCGAACCACGTACCTTTCGGTTACTAGTAAACCGCTCTACCCTCTGAACTACCCGGCCCCACACCAGAAATGTGAAGAGCGAGCCAGTTATATAGGCCTGCTGAGGCACAGCCAACAGACTTCGTTGAAGCGACCTCACAGGGATTAAAGTGGTGAACATTATTTACGAAATAGCCGTCACTGAAGCTTGCATGACGTAGTACCCTATCCTATCCTATGCTATCCCGTAACTCGAAGGTCGTAGGGGCACCACAGATGATAGTTTAATCAGCGTTCTCCATCTTTCTCTGTCCTCAGCAACCCTCATGGCTTCGCTCAGTGTCAAACCAGTCCATTCTCGAACGTTGTCCTCCCACCTCTTTTTCTGTCTCCCACTTCTTCTGCCTCCTTGCACCGTGCCTTGCGGGATGGTCTTTACAAGGCCTGACGATCTGGTGACATGGCCATACCTACGAAGTTTCCGTTTCTTCACCACTGTGTGCATGTCATCATATTCACAACTTTCCGGCACCTCTCATAAAAACTCGTTGGTATCGCCATTATAAATTAAAACGAGGTTAGAATGAAACCAAGTTCTGGTCTGGCTTGTTTTGCTTTTATCAAAGCTTGATGCGTGACTTTTAAATATGGCAAATTGCCGAAAACGACGATTGTTAGAGCCAGAAAACGAGTGGGATAAGTATAAAAACGGTGGAGGAAGTACGTGCTCAGTGAAAGGATGCAAAAAACAATCGTAGAGACCAGTATTTGTGGCGACTTCGGAGGTGCGTCGATCATCGACAGAAAGTGAAACAGGACCTGAAGACTCTTGTAGTTTTCCATAGCTTCGCCGTCGCAACCTTCACAAAACACGAAGTAGTTGACTATGTTAGGCGAGCGTTGTGGCCAAGTGGGCTAAGGCGGGACTAACTTGCCTTGTCTACAAGCCAGAAACCAATGGCGCCTGACAGGTGTGGGTTCGAGTCAGCATCTGGGCGTTATGTTTTTCCGAATAATTTTCAAAAATTCACAAATAATGTTAGGTAGGTAGGGTTTAGGCGCGCCACTGGCGATAGAAAGGGATAATAAACTGCAGCAAAAAAAATATGTGAGGGTACGATACAGGTGGCCAGTGACATGTTATTATTCTTGAATATTTGGAAATAACTCACTAAAACACGCGGAGAAAGAAACCGGAAGTATATTTCATTGAGGGGATTCCCGTTGGTGCATAGGATAGCAGAAAAGTGTGAATTGTCCAATGGCTTGTGTGATGGTCTGTCGGACTTCGTCGTTGGTGATGTGCTGGGTATAGGAAATGCCCAAAAGTCTTATGTAGCACCTCATCTCCATGCTTTGTATTCTTCGTTGTATATCTGCTGTGAGGGTCCATGTTTCGCAAGCGTATATGAAGATGGAGATGACAAGGGAGCGCAGCAGCCTTGCCTTGGAATGTAGACTGATGGTCCCGTCTTTCCAAATGGGCTTCAACGATGTCAGGGCAGCTGTTGTTTGTGCGACCCTGGAGAGGACTTCCTGTCGGGACCCATTGTCTCCTAAATATTTGAAGCTATGCACTGTGTTGAGGGATTAGCCTTGAACTTTGATGTCCATATTGATGCCATTGGTGTTGTTGGTCATCATTTTGGTCTTCTCTGCACTTATTTCCATTCCATAGGCTCCGGAGGTGGTGTCAAGCCTTTGTACCAGCTGTTCAAGTTCTGGTTCCTCTCCAGCCAATCCATCAATGTCACCCGCAAAACGGAGGTTGGAGATTGCTCTATCCACTATGCTGACTGCGCCTTCGTGATCTGCAAGGGCATCTGCCATGATGATGCTCTAGGAAGATGTTAAAGAGTGTTGGAGAGAGTAGGCATCCTTGACGCACACCGATTGTTGTTCTGAACCAGATCAAGATGGCGCTGTTGTGGAGGACTGCACTGATAGCCTTGTCATACAGGCTTTTGATGACTTCATTCATTTTAGGGCTGATGTCGTACACTCTCATGGTTGCTTACAGAGCTGCATGCCAGACTCGGTCAAAACGCTTTTTTGAAGTCTACAAACACATGATATAGATGTTGTTGGTGCTGTAGGTATTTCTCACAGATTATTCTGACGTTGAAAATCTGTTACCTTTTTTGGGAAGAGTGATGACAAGCGACTGGGTCCCAAGTACAGGCCACTCCCCACTCTGCATGCCAGATCTTGTTACAAATAATGGTGAAGGCGTCAATCATCGCTTCTCCTTCTGCTTGAAGCAATTCCGCGGGTATGTTGTCCACCCTCGCTTACTTTCCTTTCTTCAGCGATTGCACTGCTGCCTCAACTTTTTCTCGTAGAATTGGGAGGATTTCTTCTTCTTCTGACGTAGTACACAAACTACTCCTAATAACATTAATCTTCTAAGACCACTAAATATCACCCCAAAAAAAGTAAATACATTACAATATAACCTTTTCCAACAATCAGCAGAGAATAAGAAGGACAAAACTACAAAACAAACTAACATTGAGACACTCACAAAGGGGACGACATAAACACAACCAACAGGTCAAGTCAAGTCAGAGTCAAAGTCAAATGAGGGCAAGAGTCGATGAAAGAAGATGATCGTCAAGTCAGGTACATACATTGTAAAACGCGAACAAACTGCACAACAAACCAGAATACACATATCATTAAACACAGGACGAGGAAACAAAACAGGGATCAACTGAAACAGCACAGAAACAGTTTCTCCATGAATACTCTTTTGCATTTTACATAAACATAATCAAACAACATGCCTAGATGGCACGTACAACCGCAGTACTCATCTGAACTGAAATTTGAAGAAAAAAAGATACCGTTATAAAGTTCACATTAGGAAGAAGCCAGTCGCAAATTAAAAACACCCCACTTGCCTTAATGACTGTAGAAAAGGAGGTTTTCAAATAGTTGTAAGATGTATACTAAATTCTCTCAAAATGATTAGCACAGTACAGCAGCCATTAAAGAGCAAGGAATAAAACAAGCCAAGGGAGGCAATTTGCTTTAAACCTCAAGAAAGGTAATTATCCTGCTCTCAAAGGTGGACACAGTATACGCACACTCGCAAGCTAACACACACGCGTGTGCCGCCAATAAATGAAGTCAATAATATTGTTAAATAATATTTTAATATGTATTTACCAAATTTTAAACATGCTTTTCTTCGGACGTTGATAATAATTCATTTATTAATCATTTACCCTATTATTAATAATAGTAGTAATAGTAGGAAGACGACGACGACGGCGACGCCGAAGAAGAAGAAGAAGAAGAAGAAGAAGAAGAGAAGAGAAGAAGAAGAAGAAGAAGAAGAAGAAGAAGAAAAGAAGAAGAAGAAGAAGAAGAAGAAGAAGAAGAAGAAGAAGAAGAAGAAGAAGAAGAAGAAGAAGAAGAAGAAGAGAAGAAGAAGAAGAAGAAGAGGAAGAAGAAGAAGAAGAAGAAGAAGAAGAAGAAGAAGAAGAAGAAGAAGAAGAAGAAGAAGAAGAAGAAGAAGAAGAAGAAGAAGAAGAAGAAGAAGAAGAAGAAGAAGAGGAAGAAGAAGAAGAAGAAGAAGAAGAAGAAGAAGAAGAAGAAGAAGAAGAAGAAGAAGAAGAAGGAGAAGAAGAAGAAGAGGAAGAAGAGGAAGAAGAAGAAGAAGAAGAAGAAGAAGAAGAAGAAGAAAGAAGAAGAAGAAGAAGAAGGAGAAGAAGAAGAAGAAGAAGAAGAAGAAGAAGAAGAAGAAGAAGAAGAAGAAGAAGAAGAAGAAGAAGAAGAAGAAGAGGAAGAAGAAGAAGAAGAAGAAGAAGAAGAAGAAGAAGAAGAAGAAGAAGAAGAAGAAGAAGAATAACAACGGCAATAATAATAATAATAATAATAATAATAATAATAATAATAATAATAATAATAATAATAATAATAATAATAATAATAATAATAATAATAATAATAATAATAATAAAGACGTGAAATTGAAAAATTCATCGCTTATATTACTATATCGTACCACTGTGCACAGGTTTGAACGCAATTGATGTATGTATCGATCACTAATGCAATAGATTCTTTTACAAAATTATATAGCTCTAAAAATGTACAGTATTTTTTTTTTTTACTTAACTTGAAACAAGTTATTTCAAGGAACAACTTTTGACATGATTGTAAAATAAATTTAGCAATGCTTGTCCTGTTGTTGTCTGCGCTAACAAATGAGTATTTTTTGTGATAATTTTTCCTCTGCAATGTTTGCGCCATACTCTCTCCCACCCCCCACCACCCCTCCCACCCCACTTCTCTCTCTCTCTCTCTCTCTCTCTCTCTCTCTCTCTCTCTTTCTTTCTCTCTCACTTTCTTCTCTCTATTATAAATAAAACATCAACATTTGTTTTGTGTTTTCCGTTTAATGTAATGTATTATATTGGTTAATTTTAAAAAAATATGTTTAAAAAATAATAATAGGTTGTCTACTTACCTAGTTTGGTGTTGAAGGCATTGTGTAGCTGAGCATTTAGAGGGAAAACAACTGTAAAACACCCACTGCGCTAGCAAGAAATGACAAGCCTGGTGAACAAGAGCCGGCAACTGCGAAGGAAAAAAGCGAAAACAGGGGAGAGCAATCAACTGACCGGTGAGGGCGGAACTGCAGAAATGGCGGCTGGAGAACTTCAGACAAGGCAGGAAGTATTCTAAGTTCACTATGGCACTCGTACACAGTTTGGGATGGAAAAGTCAGTGTGTTTAATGGTTCATCCAGAACCACAGGTAGGCCTATGATTCGGCAAAAGTGCAGTTGGTTATTTATTTATGAATTTTTCCGAGTTGGATAGCAACTTAGCTACTCTGGTAGCATTTACGTCCGACTTCACTCAGCGTTGGCATACGAGGTTGATGGAATGTGCAACATCAACACAATGCACCAACATGGTTAGCCACACACCCAGGGGAGCAAACGATGGCAGAAAAAAACAAAAGAACTCGGCAGTATTGATTTAGGCCACCTGTATTGTTTACTCCCCGAGAGCAAATAATAATCAGTTAACTAACATAAAGAAGAATCATTCCGAAAGACTGCTATATAAATACTGATGACATTCCGCTCGAAGCGCCCCAAGCGGTCATCGTGGTAGAAAACTCAAGGGAAGCAATCCGATGCATAGCGACGAGTAAAAAAAAACAAAGCTCGAGTGTCGTATGCTCTAATCGGTCGCTTTTAAAATTAAACTACCAAGAATGTGCCAGTAAATACGCACAGATGCTTGTGAAACAATAAATAAATTATCCTTTTGGGTAATAAAATCATGTACAAGAATATAAGTGCAAGAAAATGGTTTGTATATAGATCAGATGTATGTATATGACTGTGTATTTATACAAGATAAAATTTGATCTAACCAGTTTAACAAGATGCGGAGCAGCAATGTAAGAAATTCACTTTGTAAAATATTTATTCTCACCACTTCCAACTAAATAATCTTTATTTAGAAGCATATTTTCTAAATAATCATGTGTTTACAAACAATGCAAGATTTCTCTAAATAATAAATTTTCTCCGTAAATAACTTAGTATTCACCTAAACAATATTGTTCAGGTAAATAAATCATCAGATAGGTAAATAAGACATTGATGCTAAATAAGAAATTATTCACCTATATAACGCATTATTTAGCAGATTGTTTTAAATATTGTATTATTAAAAAATGTTTCTAAATAATTATTTGTTTACCTATATAATGCAGGGCTCGAAATTAGCGGGGGCCCGGGGCCAAAAACCCGCAAAGTTGATTTCGGGCTCGGAAAGTTGAAAAACGAAGGGCCCGGAAAGTTGAAAAACGAAGGGCCCGCTTGGCCCGCACAATAATTCGTCTGTTACAGCTAGCTCTACTCGGCAGTTTCGTATTTGGGCCAAGGGAAGCAACCCACACCGGTGCCCTAAATTTGGACAGAAAAAAAAAAAACAGAGAAAAGAAGCGAAAACCCTTTAATTTTGCACTCAAAAGTTTAATATACACTTCACTATCTTTTTAATATAATAAACAAAAGGCTATGGCACAACATAAGCGCAAAATGTCCATCTTTGCAAGTACGAAAGTATGGCTACATATCGTCGCCATAGAGTTGCTAAAACAATCGGCGATTGCGTTTTTCCAATTTTTGGGAAGCGAAAGACGCCAGAAGAAAACGTCGGCGAAAGGAAAGAACAAGAAAAAGAGAGAAAAAAGAAGCATGAAGAGGAAAAAAGATCAAGGAACTACAATGAAGGGTGGAAAAAAAGATTTCCATGGCATGGCCTTGAAGTGAACGAGGAAGAGTACTGTTAAGTTTAGTTCCCTTTCATGGTTTTGTTTTGAACTTTTGTGCATTGAGGTCAGATTTTTTGTTAGGTTACTCATATTAAAAATTTAATGATGTGTATTGTGCAATACTCAGTCACAAAACTGAAAAGTATTATACAAGAGACACTTGATTTTTTTCTATTTTGTTTAATGGCCATTTCAGGCTCACTAGTTACTGGAATATGTGTGTCACTGAATGTGTGTGTGTGTGTTTTTTTTGTCCCTTTTTTTTTATCAGTACAACTTATGTTAATCTGATGAATAAAATTTGATACAACAACAACAATTTGATACAACAACAACCCTTTTTTGTTGGTAATGTTTGAAAGTGAAAGAAATGGCAAATAAAAATGACATCACTCAGCACAATTGGAAATTCCATTGTTTTTATTTTAGATTATCAGACAAATTGTACTTTCTACTTATATTGTCATTGTCAATAATTCTTTTGTTTTTTTTTTGTTTGCATTATTTTTCAAGTTGGGCCCTGAAAGTTGCTTGTGGGCCCTCAAATTTTTCAATCAAGGGGCCCGGTGGCCCCCAAAGAAAAAAGTTAATTTCTAGCCCTGTAATGTATTATTTAGCAGAATTGTCTAAATAAAGTATTATTTAGAACATGTTAATAAAATAATGCATTTTTTACGTAAACACTTCATTGTTTAGGGACTGCAATTTTCAGGGGAAATATACATGTCGTATTACTGTGAGGTTATGTGGTAATGATTTTTAAAAATGGCCAACTCGTGATTTTACGCTATTTTGCGATTTAAAATGAGGCAACTGCTTTATTTCACTCTATTTTTTTTGGTTCACAACAGTATTAATATACTAAAGTGCAACGATACTGTTACGTTGAAACGCGAACGAAAGTATGTCTGAAACGCGCACGATAGATCTAATCGTTTCGTTTTGCAAAGTATTCAATAATGGAGTTTATTTACCTTTGATTTGAGTTTGCATTGTTGTTAGGAGAGGCTTTGTATAACGTTGATAATTTGCGTTAGTCGATATTATTGGAGAATTTTCTGGATCTGCGTGTTTACTCTCGATAGAAATTTCCCGATAAATGTCGAAGTAAGAGAACGTTCCGGGTATGTGTAGAGAGATGTATGACGTAAGTCAGTGATGACGATCTTTTATTTGATTGGCTGTAGTGCGTCATTCTAGTCTACCGTGTTCTAAATTGTTCGGGAAAAGAGAGAGAGTCTATATATTTTTTGCGCCGCACTGTTTTATATAGTTGTTGTTGATAGTGAGTTGGAAAGTAAAAGGAGAGTGAAAAGGCGATTGTATGCAGTTGTTGATGTGTGCTGAATAAAAGTGGAAAACTTCATACGTCGACTCAGTGTCTTGTTGCTGAGTGAGCAGGCTGCGTAGATAAACGAATCTGAGTTACACCTTATCAGGACTTCAGCATCGGGGCTGAATCAAATATTGATAAAGAAAAATACCAACATCGAACCGAGTGTAACAGATACCGGCTCCGGAAGAGAGATCCATCATTATTTCTTATTTGGCGTCAATGGCGTCGTTATTTTACAGTGATGCCAGATTGACATTAACGTAAATATATATATATATATATATATATATATATATATATATATATATATAAATATATATTATATATATATATATATATATATATATATATATATATATATCATTAATACAATTATTGGCTTTGTCTCTTAGTTATGATAGCTGAAGAAAATTGAATAGTGTTAGGACGTTATTAAATAAGACTGAAGTCTATTTTATTACAATTATTTTATTTGTGCTAGACTGTATTAGTGTATTAGTGTACATGTGATATGGTTTTGTTGTCTTAAGTTATGATAGGATGACGATGAGTGTGTGGTGGGCATAAACGTAGTGGGCGTGTGGGTGTGTATGTGGTGGTGTGTATGTGGGTGTGTATGTGTGGGTGTGTGCGTGAGTGTCTACGTGCTTTCATTCCATGTGTAAAGTCCCATCTCTCAAATCATTCTCACAACAGGTTTATTTTGTTGATAAATAATGAATTATGATCTTGCCCTATCGGCCTATGTAATGTGGTTTTATAAAGTGAGTGTCCTTGTGGTAAACCAAAATTTCCTTTTTGATGGAATAAAGAATATATTGACTTGACTTGACATGACTCGACTGACTTCAGAGTAGTTCCGCCATTTTTCTTGTCAGTCTTATCTAAAAGCATTCCTGGTAGTTTCGAATAAACTTAGACTTTCCGTTTGAAATTAAAACATTATTCAACTCAAGAGAACAATCGGTAACAACACTGTTTTTGGGTAAATAAATATAAAAAAGCTGTTTTTTTTCGGCTGACGGAATACTCAAAACTGAACACTCCCGCCCAAAACTGACCTTGACCTTTCGTTTGTGTTCGGGAGGTTACAGACGTTTTATCTTCGAATTTGTGGAGTGACTTATATTTAAAAATAAATAATTCACACACAATTTTGGATTTAAAAAAAAAAAGTTTCCAAGCGAGTCCTGGAATCCCCTAAATAATGAAAACTGAAGTTCCTAAACAATGAATTGTTTACGTAAATAATGCATTATTTAGCAACATCTAAATAACACTTTATGTTTCAAATTCTGCCAAATAATGCATTATATAAGAAAACAAATCATTATTTAGAAACATTTCTAATTAATACATTATTTAACACAATGTGCTAAATCAGTTAGTCAGTTAGTAATTCATTGCTTACAGGGTCCAGCGGACTGCAAAGAGCCGAATCAGGACCACAAAATCAAGACCACAACTTCGATGAAAAAGGACTCACCCTTGATCCGCATAAAAGATCTGCCGAAACAAACCTAGTTGTAATACTGAAAGCTCTCCATCAGCCGGTTACTTTACAATAAAGACATCCCACGCAGGGGACCCTGAGGCTATACTCTAATTTATCGAACCCCCGTTTACAAAAAACAAAATAGAATACAAACATTATAAAATATCAACAAAACACATACATAAAAAATGCCTACATTGCCAACTAATAACATCATAGGAAGCCCCAGTGACCACCTGGCAGAAAGCGCCCAATATTCCCAAGCTGATCCAACAGACCTCAAAAACGAATGAGGAGTTTTGTACCGGAAGAGTTTTCAAGAAAAAATGTAGGTGACTGGTCTAGCGAAGAATATAGTATAGTAGATTAATAGAACAGAGTAGGAATGAGAAAGAACAAAGAAGAAAGACAGCGACAGTGGGAATTTAAAGCACTAAATTTCCAGAAAGTGGGTATACTATTTATACTGAAACCCCCGGCACTCCCACAGGGTCATCTGCTAAATAATGCATTAAGTTTGTAAATAATTCTAAATAAAAACATAATTTACATACTTAATCTGCTAAAAAAATGCATTAAGTATGTAAATAATGTTTTTATTTAGTAACAATGTCTTATTTACCTATATCCTGATTTATTTATGTAAACAATGCATTGTTTAGGTAAATAATAAGTTATTTACGGAGAAAATATTTTGTATCGATAAATCTTACATTGTAAAAAAATGATTATTTAGTAAATATGTTTCTATATGAAATTAGCTGAAAGTGGTAAAAAAAGAAGAAAAAAAACAATGAAAAATATCGCAAATAAATATTTTACTAAGGGAATTCCATAGCAGTGCAGTGGATGTAGGCTGCTTTTATGGTTTAGATCAAAACAACATTATATCCAGCTTTAATTTTATGGGCACTACAGTGTACAGTATATTAGTTTTTATATAACAATGGGGTGTCGGATAGCGCAGTGGTTGGAGCACTCGCTACTGTGTCGCAAGTTAAGCATCGTCCACTGCGGTTAGCACTTGGATGGGTGACAGCAAACCGTGAAGCGACAAATAACAACGCCCCCAGTTGACTCAACTGTGACTGAGTACCTACTCTCTTAAGGGTGGGGAAAGTAAAGCAGCGAGGGAGAGAGATGGGCATCGCCCTCATTACGCTCATAAGTGTGATCTCCAACATCACGCTCCCCTACGGCCACAAGGCTATGGGACTACCTTTACCTACCTTTTATAACAAAAAGCGAATGCAATACTAGTATTACTATAATTGGTCTTCTTAACGTTGTAATCAATATTGAGGATGATTTATTTTACATAGGCCATTACAATGTAATAGCAAAATGGCCGGTTCACGTCATCTACAAATAAGCATAGTTTTCAATCGATTGTGATACCCGCCTTGTTTCATCCTTGGGGAACCTTAAGATTGAAAGTCCAGGGCACTTGCAACGACCTTGTGTACGGTTAATAGCGCTGCAGTGATTACTCCCACATGTCTTTTCATAGAGTTTCTGCTAAGTACAATATCTCGTTCCACAGAGAGAGAGAGAGAGAGAGAGAGAGAGAGAGAGAGAGAGAGAGAGAGAGAGAGAGAGAGAGAGAGAGAGAGAGAGAGAGAGAGAGAGAGAGAGAGAGAGAGAGAGAGAATTTTAAGACTATATATCTGTAATAATAGCAACAACAACAACAATATTAATAATGCAGTATGCTATGTTATGTTGCAATACTTTCTATCATGATCATGACACTGAACGTAAATCATGTAATAGGTATTTGTTTTCCCCATGTAACTTCTTATGATTACAGTTTTAAATGGTTAATTCAGTAATGTCTTCTTGATATATTTTATCCTGTTTTACTGTGTTTATTGTTGTTCTACCGTCCTTTATTGTCTTGTAACATTTATATCTGGCACCACGTGTGAATTTCTCTTTGATTGAGATAATAAAGGGATCGTATTCGTATCCCGAGCGTGTTATTCAATCGAACTCAAGGCGCGGCGATCGTAAGATATCGTTATTACGGAAGGGGTGCGAGAAATCAATTGCTATTTTGAAATTGAGATTGACCACACCCATGATCATTATTGAATGGAGGGAGGAAACCGGAGTACTCGGAAAAAACTCTCGATGTCCTGAAAAGTCTCGTACCTAGTCACGCAAGTTGTTCCCCTTGCGCGGTAGGAACCCGCGAGCTCTGGCCTAGGAAAGCAGCTCACTGTCCACTGCGACCAGTCCACCCCTGTAATGCTTTGGTTTAGCCTGTCAGCCATTAGCGACCAGTCCACCCCTGTAATGCTTTGGTTTAGCCTGTCAGCCATTAGCGACCAGTCCACCCCTGTAATGCTTTGGTTTAGCCTGTCAGCCATAAGCGACCAGTCCACCCCTGTAATGATTTGGTTTAGCCTGTCAGCCATAAGCGACCAGTCCACCCCTGTAATGCTTTGGTTTAGCCTGTCAGCCATTAGCGACCAGTCCACCCCTGTAATGCTTTGGTTTAGCCTGTCAGCCATAAGCGACCAGTCCACCCCTGTAATGCTTTGGTTTAGCCTGTCAGCCATAAGCGACCAGTCCACCCCTGTAATGCTTTGGTTTAGCCTGTCAGCCATAAGCGACCAGTCCACCCCAGTCCACCCCTGTAAGGCTTTGATTTAGCCTGTCAGGCATTAGCGACCAGTCCACCCCTGTAATGCTTTGGTTTAGCCGGTCAGCCATAAGCGACCAGTCCACCCCTGTAATGCTTTGGTTTAGCCTGTCAGCCATAAGCGACCAGTCCACCCCTGTAATGCTTTGGTTTAGCCTGTCAGCCATAAGCGACCAGTCCACCCCTATAATGCTTTGGTTTAGCCTGTCAGCCATAAGCGACCAGTCCACCCCTGTAATGCTTTGGTTTAGCCTGTCAGCCATAAGCGACCAGTCCACCCCTGTAATGCTTTGATTTAGCCTGTCAGCCATAAGCGACCAGTCCACCCCTGTAATGCTTTGGTTTAGCCTGTCAGCCATAAGCGACCAGTCCACCCCTGTAATGCTTTGGTTTAGCCTGTCAGCCATAAGCGACCAGTCCACCCCTGTAATGCTTTGGTTTAGCCTGTCAGCCATAAGCGACCAGTCCACCCCTGTAATGCTTTGGTTTAGCCTGTCAGCCATAAGCGACCAGTCCACCCCTGTAATGCTTTGGTTTAGCCTGTCAGCCATAAGCGACCAGTCCACCCCTGTAATGCTTTGGTTAGCCTGTCAGCCATAAGCGACCAGTCCACCCCTGTAATGCTTTGGTTTAGCCTGTCAGCCATAAGCGACCAGTCCGCCCCTGTAATGCTTTGGTTTAGCCTGTCAGCCATAAGCGACCAGTCCACCCCTGTAATGCTTTGGTTTAGCCTGTCAGCCATAAGCGACCAGTCCACCCCTGTAATGCTTTGATTTAGCCTGTCAGCCATAAGCGACCAGTCCACCCCTGTAATGCTTTGGTTTAGCCTGTCAGCCATAAGCGACCAGTCCACCCATGTAATGCTTTGGTTTAGCCTGTCAGCCATAAGCGACCATTCCACCCCTTTAATGCTTTGATTTAGCCTGTCAACAATAAGCTTTACTTCTCCCAACCTTTCTAACAGGTTCAAAGAAACTGCTCGTTTGCTATGATTTCCCTAGTGGGCTGCTTCAATGGGAACTTGTTACAGCAGTCGTGGGGTTGCTGTAATAGACCATTGAATACAGGGAAGAAGAAAAAGAAGAAGAAGAAGAAGAAGAAGAAGAAGAAGAAGAAGAAGAAGAAGAAGAAGAAGAAGAAGAAGAAGGAGAAGGAGACAGAAGAAGAAGAAGAAGAAGAAGAAGAAGAAGAAGAAGAAGAAGAAGGAGAAGAAGAAGAAGAAGAAGAAGAAGAAGAAGAAGAAGGAGGAAAGAAAGAAAGAAAGAAGAAGAAGGAAAGAAAAAGAAGAAGAAAGAAAGAAAGAAAGAAAGAAAGAAAGAAAGAAAGAAAGAAAGAAAGAAAGAGAAGAAGAAGAAGAAGAAGAAGAAGAAGAAGAAGAAGAAGAAGAAGAAGAAGAAGATGATGATGATGATGATGATGATGATGATGATGATGATGATGATGATGATGATGATGATGATGATGATGATGGGCATTGGCGGTTGAATAAAAACTAAAACAATATTAACGAGAAATGTGGTTTTAAATTAATGATTCAATCTCAGACGAAAAGGTCCCTTTCTTTGAAACTCCAGCACTATAGTCATTCTTTAGTCACGAGAAGTACCGGCAGATGGTTACAGAGAGATGATAAAGTTTATAACGGGTCCCTGAGTCACGTCGTTGAGCGTCACAGATCCTTTTCCAATTCCCAGTCAGTGTTGCCTCACGAAAACAAACAAAGATTTTTACTTCCAAAATTCATTTAAAAGTACAGTTTGATATAAATTGATACTTCACTTGTTTTGGTGCATATTACTAGAATTAATATTGATTCTAAAAACAACACCTCAGCGAAAGTGTATATGGTAGGCACACTTGTCCGTTTACACGACAAGGAAGAGACTCCTATAATTCCAAGTTTTATTATACAGCAGATGGTTTGAGCAACGATTACTCATGCATTATATCATCTTGTCAATTAACAGCTAAAGAGTCAGTAAAAGAGATGCAAGTTATAACTGAACAGGAAGTTATAAAGAATGTCATCTTAACCTCCTATTTGAGCAACATAATGGAAACCCCAGGTTTGTAGTGACGATGGCTTATAGAATATATCTAAACTCTATAAGAACTAAATATTGTACAAATATCAAATGTGTATGTAATGAAATGTTTTCTTTAAAACATGTTTTATTTTAATGCAATCAATTGCGTGATAGTCTACCTAACAATATGACAGCTTTGGACAACATTAGTTTTGATGTATGCATTAGTCAAGGGAAAACGTTTATTGGTTCTCCAATTGGTCAGTATCTATGATAACTGATGTTTAATTACAATTCCTTTTTTGTTTGTCTGATCGTTTGGATGAAAAAGACATTAAAATGAAAGAAAGAAACAATCAATTACCAGCACCACAACACAGCAATATCCAAAGTGAACCCATTGTCACCCAACAGTTTGCCAACATCTTTCATCCTTGCACCTTTAGTAAAAGAAGGGAATGGGTGGGAAGAATTTGTTTGTGTGTGTGTGTGTGTGTGTGTGTGTGTGTGTGTGTTTCAAAAACGCCCCTTAACTCGATAGCTGCATTTAATAGGCCTATCACACGGGCTGGTGCATTCTATGCCTGTTCACGCCTTGTTTCATTCCGTGTTCGCGCATGACCAATTTAAAACAAGCGTAGGTTTTAATAATAATAATAATTTAACCTGTATAGCGCACAACGAACCTTATAATTTGCCCCGAGCGCTGATTTACACACTTTCACACACACTAAATATTAACAGCAATTGAATGTAGATGTGAAGGAGGTGAAGCAGGAACGGGGCGAGGGAGGGGGAACCCACAACAACATTATACGTGTTAAAATTAAACTGGAGCATTACTGGTTTAAAAATGAGGCAGTGTGGTAGTTGTTGTGGTAAAGTTGTACCGTATGGATCATAACTATTGAACGTGTTCCACGCTGATAAGCAGAGGGGTTGGCATTGATTGTGATTGGGGAATAAGATGAAATCGATCTATTGCCGGATAAACGTCCCCCTTTAGCGCAAGACGTGAAGGCGTGTAGCAAGGCGGAACTGCTGTGCCGTGTCAGGCGGTTGCCTGGCGGTGCAGTTGGTTAAGCGCCGGTCCCCTTTGCCGAGCGGGGTTTCTACTTGGATTGGTGACCAGGCCTGAAAGGTTAGCACCAAACGACACAAAGAATTAAACCTGCGTGCGACCCCCTAGCCCCGCCCGTCCATCCACCCTTCCCCTAGTCTACCCAGCTGTGAATGGGCACCTGCAGCTGTTCAGAACCAGGGAATAAGGAAGAGCAGCGACGGAGAGGAAATGGGCACCGCTTTTAATAAGATGGCCCTGAGAAAAGAGAGATCCCAATCGCCTCTTCCCCACCATCCGCCCTCCACCGTCAACCAGCTGTAGTGGACTGTCAAAGACTTGCGTCGTCGTTTTGTACAAGGGTGGTGCGTGTGAGAATAGAAGATGAAAAGTTTACTGGCACTCAGGGAGGGTTCTTGCTCATCAGGAAGCAAGGTCGGAATGTTTACAGTGATTACGTAGATTTTAATTCGGTGTCATCACCATCCTTTTCACCAACATCATCCTCATCATCATCTTCAGCATCAACTTCATCACAGGGCTTGAGTCTAACTTTAGTTTTTTAGAAAGTGAGCCCTGTAAAGAAACAAAAAGAATAAATACATTCCTAGAATGGTAAGTGTAACAAGAGCCGAGATTTAAACACAGCACATTTTGAGCTTCTGCCTTGTTAAGTCAGTGTAACACAGTTGTATCGTGACGCCCGCACAGTGTAGTGACATCATCCAGCTTAAAGTGTAGCTGTTGGGTAGTGATGACTCACGGGTAATTCCGGAGATTACCGGAAACTTTTCGCTTTTCCCCGCTCGACGTAAGTGACGTCACAAAAAGGACCAATCTTTCAGTTTGTGTTGAGCTCAAGCCTAATTCAGTAATTGTAACTTGTATTTTTCTTCATCCACATTTATTTAGTCATAATAAATGTCTTCAAATTTTATTACTATTATTTGTATGATGCTAATCATGTTTCATTTGCATGAAATAATAATAATAATAATAATAATAATAATAATAATAATAATAATAATAATAATAATAATAATAATAATAATAATAATAATAATAATAATAATAATGTTATTGTTTTGGTGATGTACATTTCAAGTTTAATATTTTTCGATAGATCTGTTAAATTGAACATGGTCAGTACAATAGGACATGATATGCCTAATGGATTTAACAAAGATAAGCAGAGGGAAAACTGTATTTCCACTAAATGCAGAATAATGTTTCGATATTATTATTATGCACTCGTACATTACAAACAGAAAACTAAGACTGAAATGTGAATACCAATTCTCTGCACTTAAAATTTGGTTTAGGTCTACAATACAGTCCTACGTAAAAAGTATTTTTTTAAAGTTACAGTAATTTACTCAATAGTGCTACTATTAGTAAGCTTAGTACTGCCGTAGGCCTGATTGAAGTAATTGTGGAAATTGCTGGCCCTGCTAATGCTATCTGATGAGTGATCTCTGATTTACCCTATCTCCACCACCCCAAACCTCCCGCACACAATTTTCACTCTTGTGTATCTAAACTATTTAGAGTGTGATGCTATCATTAACCTCTCTCGCAAGGTTTAGCTTCATAAGAAGAATGGAACTTCTCTTTCTCTTTTTTGTTGTTGTGGCATCACTGCTAGGGTGAGAGTCGACTGAGGCCTACTCGGTACCGATACGGATAGTAGGCCTTTCTGCCGGCTTGATAGTCGGTATATGGATCCAGGTTTGAGAAGGAGCATTTTCGTGAATTTCATTCGAAATTCAAGAAGATTGGTAAAATTGTCTTCTTTTAAGTGTGAGGAGCACACAACAGTGTGTGCATTTCCCTTGGAGAAATCTTTCCGCGTACTAACACAAAACGGTTCCAAGGTGGCCATAACGAAGTATCTTTCGGGTAACAATGCAGCGATGTTTCTTGGCATGATCTATTTATGCATCCACCAACAACACACATTTGAGCTGGCATTTTTTTTAATAGTGCATATGCTATCCTTTACAAATTAACTATAATAATAAATAAAATCGACATTTAAATTTTAATAAGTAAATACGCTAAATTGCACTGCGCCAAATTTCAAACCAACATAACACACTAGACACTACCAACCAAACCGGTCACTTCTGTGACGTCACTTTCCGAAACTTGCCGAAGAATTTTTTTTTTTGGAAGTCGATTTTTTGGGAGTATATATCAAACAATATACGCAACGGCAAAATAATCCAAGCACATTTTCGAACTCCTCGTAGTTTGTTTAGTTAGTATAGTACATTATAAGTCACTAAATAGTCCTATTTCGAGATTTGACGAAATGTAGGTCAGCACCCAACAGCTACACTTTAAGTATAGAGCCGAATTTGCATCCAATCAGAATTTACAGCCAATCGGAACACAGCTAGCTTAGGTAGAACCAGTTATGCCTGGTAAGGCAGAGGCCAGGTAGAGGGTCATTCGTGTGGAAAACTGGGAGCAGTACACAGCTACACTCTAACAGAAATCTCTCCATCCAAGACTAGACAGCAGGACTTGTGGAAAATTCGAATCAACTAAGTTAGCCATGGCCTGACATTGTCAAAAAGGTAAATGAACATACTTTTGTTTCATCGTGATGTATTTATATTATTGTTGAATTATGTGTGTGAAATTTGCCATGCTTAGAATTGAATTGTTAGTCCGACGTTGCGTGACCACGTGGCGAACACGACCGGCCGACGCCATGTTGTATTTTGTACGGACCCACTGTTGTTTAACCTATATGTATGCTTGCAGACCAGTAGCTGTACCAGAGAATGTGTATAATATTAAGTCTTTCTCTCGGTGTATAGTTAGCCATGAGTTATATTTATATATGTATAGGAAATTAGAGTGGAGATTCCAGTGGACCACGGACTTAGCAGAATGTTCATCGCTTATATATAGAGATGTGGAGCTAATCACTGAGTGCTACTTCGGCCTTCAGTGAGACGCTCTGCACACACCTATTATTCAGGGTTGTGCAGAATTTCGTCTCATATGTTACAGACGAGCAGGCATTGTATTGTGAGCCCAACTAGGCGAAAGACAAGAACAAGTCGTCGCTGAACGTTGGTCTGCAGAGGCCTCTAAAGCACTCAGAAACGAGAGCCCACCAGTCTAGCCACAGGGAGCAGAATCCACCCCAACACAGCTTATCAAGGAAGCAACCACAACGCAGCCCTTCGACCCAATAGCTAAGTGCATATTCAAACAGTGCACTAAAACTGTATCAAAGGACCACAGTAGTCCACTCTTCCAGAACTCTGACCATTAGGGCAGAAAGTATCCAGTGCCCGATGATGATAAAGTAGCTGCCTAGAATTATCAAGAGCGAACCATTCGCATTGACATTTGAACTTTTAAGTTAGTTTCGTACTTCGAAGATCGTGTATACATGTAGAGTAGAGGAAATAATTGTGTGATATTTACTGTTATTAAGTGGCTGGATTACCTATGTTTCATAGCCGTGTGAGAGCTAGTGTGACAGTGATCTTTTACCATTTTTTCTATCTATCTCTGTACCCCCAGCCTAAACACAGACCGAGCTAAACAAATAAATGTATTAAGTTAAGTCACAGGGAGATTACTAGTGATCCCCACCGACAATAGACGAGTGGGTAATAGCATACCACTGTGCGGAGCCCAGCAACAATAAAAGCCCACGTCACAGTAAGATAATAAAACTACTGTGAAATAAAGTATTCCAGAAACGTCGAGACAGTGGAAATTATTCACAATCCAAAGGCAATATAAAAATACAAAATGGAAGTGAAACTTCGATCAAAATTATTCAAATATAAATGATTAAGATCGATCCAAAACGTTCGCAAAAAATAAAGATACTATTCCACATCAAGATTATGAAATCTTTTACCAGTCTGTTAATATAAGAATAATTTTTTTTCAAAACAGAATGAATTATGGACGATAATTTATTTACAAGTGAATTACGAAATTCCAACCTTATTGTCCACACAAGAGACTCGATCTCAGTATGAACTTCAAGGTCATACTTTCAAAACTTTTCCAAAATATTTCATAAGTTTAAAAAATTGGATAAAAATAATAATAATACTAGCGCTGTCACGTGGGGTTTATGGGTTGCTGGGCTCAGCACAATGGAATGCTGTAACCCTCACGCTTTATTCTATGGGAACTGCTAGTTAGTCACCCGGTGAATTACTTTAATAAATTTATTTGTTTATCTCGGTCTGTGTTAAGGCTGGGATACAGAGATAGATAGAAAATTGGTAAAAGATCACTGTCACTTTAGCTTTCACACGGCTATGAATCATATGTAGTCCAGCCACTTGATAACAGTTACAATCACACATTTATTTCTTCTACTCTATACAAGATCTTCGATGTACTAATCTGCCTTAAAAGTTATAAGTCAATGCAAATAATTCGATCGCCGATAGTCTAGGCAGCTGTTATGTCTTCATAGGGCACTGGCTACTAGAGTTCATGTAGATTGGACTACTGTGGTCCGTTTTACTATTTTCTGAAGAGTGGACTACTGTGGTCCTTTTGCTACCAGTTTAAGTGCACTGATTCCTGGGCACTTTGCTTGTGTGTAGCGGGTTTGAAGCCCTTTGATGAGGTAGCTTCTGGTACACGCTGGGTCGTCGTGTAGTTTGGTTCCTTGACAATCTGTGTTGTCTTGGAGAGTGTTTATCAGGGGAGCTCTCTCAGTCCTGTGCTGTAGAGGCTAAACAGCCAACTCGTGTTTTCTGTAGAGTTGGGTGCACGTTATATCTCGCCTGCTCGTCTGTAACACAAAAGACGAAATTCTGCACAACCTTGAAGAATAGGTCTGTGCAGAGCGTCTCACTGAAAGCCAAAGTAGCCCTCAGTGATAGCTCCACATCTCTATACATAAGCGGTGAACATTCTGCTACTTCCGTGGTCCACTGGAATCTCAACTCTAATTTCCTATACATACATAAATATACATCGTGGCTAACTATACACATACAGAATTAATAATATTATAAACATTCACTGGTACAGCCACTGGTCTGCAAATATACATATAGGTTAAACAACAGTGGTTCCGTCAGGTATACAACATGGCGTCCAAACCGGTCGTGCTTAACACGTGTTCGGCTTTTCCACGTGGTAAGGCAAATTCGGATTAACACTTCACATCTATGCATAGCAAATTCCACAAACATAATTTCAACAATAATATAAATATATCACGATGAAACAGAAGTATGTTCATTTACCTGTTTGACAAAGTCAGGCACGTGGCTACTTGATTGAATTCTAAGATTCTCAAGTCCTGCTTCCTGGTCTGTTCAGGAGAGATCTTACTGCTAACTGTGTAGCTGATTACTGCTCCTCGGTTCAAAAACGACTGCCGTTCTATCTCTCTATTTGAATCAGCCAGACCTGGTTGAGTCCATTATAACCTGTGTTCTCATTGGCTGGTAATCGACTCGCCTAGCGTAGCTACGATGATATCATTGGCTGTGCTACTACCGTCAGCTACCACTGTGTGTAAACGGCAGTATATCATTGCTACGCTTGATTACTTCCATCGTCTGCTGCAGCCTAACATTAACATTCTTAGATTACAATGACTAAACTAGGCTACAACGTAAAGTAAGCAGGGTAAACTGGTCCGTCTGTCACAAGCGCATCGAAAAAGAATAATGTGCGTTCACAAAATAACCTATTTATCCTAATTAATCGTTTATAACAATCTACGAATCAGTAATTCAAAATGGCGTCATTATGCCCTTGTCGATGAGACAAATATCAAACGAACATCACAAAAATACATAATATTGAAAATATGAAAATCAAGAAAATCATAATGAAAATCATAAATCGAAGTGAAAAATACGCGAATCGCGAATCGATTTTTTCCTCAATATTAAACATTGCATGAAATTCAAATTAGATCAACATACTATGTACATACCAGTCAGTGTGACTTGAGCCAGAAGAAAATTACAAACTACTCTACTGTGCCAACCTGGCTGCCTATCTATCCTATCCTGTCCCATAACCCGAAGGTCGTAGGGGCACCACAGATGATCGTTTAACCAGCATACTCCATCTTTATCTGTCCTCAGCAGCCCTCATGGCTTCGCTCAGTGTCAAACCAGTCCATTCTCGAATGTTGTCCTCCCACCTCTTTTTCGGTCTCCCCCTTCTTCTACCTCCTTGCACTGTGCCTTGCAGAATGGTCTTTGCAAGGCCTGATGATCTGGTGACGTGGCCATACCATCGGAGTTTCCGTTTCTTCACCACTGTGAGCAGGTCATCGTGTTGTCCAATGGCTCGTGTGATGGTCTGTCGGACTTCGTCGTTGGTGATGTGTTGGATATAGGAAATGCACAGAAGTCTTCTGTAGCACCTCATCTCCATGCTTTGTATTCTTCGTTGGAGATCTGCTGTGAGGGTCCATGCTTCGCAAGCATATAGGAAGATGGAGATGACCAGAGAGCGCAGCAGTCTTACTTTGGAATGTAGACTGATGGTTCTGTCTTTCCAAATGGGCTTCAACCTTGTCAGGGCAGCAGTTGTTTGTGCGATCCTGGAGAGGACTTCCTGTCGAGACCCATTGTCTGACACAATGGCTCCTAAATATTTGAAGCTGTGCACTGTGTTGAGGGATTGGCCTTGTACTTTGATGTCAGTGTTGATGCCATTGGTGTTGTTGGTCATCATTTTGGTCTTCTCTGCACTTATTTCCATTCCATAAGCTCTGGAGGTGGTGTCAAGCCTCTGTACAAGCTGTTCAAGTTCTTGTTCCTCTCCAGCCAATCCATCAATATCATCCGCAAAACGAAGATTGGAGATTGCTCTGCCCCCTATGCTGACTGTGCCTTCGTGATCTGCAAGAGCATCTGACATGATGCGCTCTATGAAGATGTTGAAGAGTGTTGGAGAGAGTAGGCATCCTTGACGCACACCGATTGTTGTTCTGAACCAGTTCCCGATGACGCTGTTATGGAGGACTGCACTGGTAGCCTTGTCATACAGGCTTTTGATGACTTCTATAATTTTAGGGCTGATGTTGTACACTTTCATGGTTTCCCATAGAGCTGCATGCCAGACTCGGTCAAATGCCTTCTTGAAGTCTATGAACACATGATATAGATGTTGTTGGTGCTGTAGGTATTTCTCACAGATTATTCTGAGGTTGAAAATCTGTTCAGTGGTGCTTCGCCCTGCCCTGAATCCTGCTTGTTCTTCAGCTATGATTTGTTCAGCTTGTGGTTTCAACCTGTTGAGTATTATTTTCAGGAGGACCTTGCTGGGATGGCTGATGAGGCTGATGGTGCGGTAATTTTCACACTCCTGAAGGTTACCTTTTTTGGGAAGAGTGATGACAAGCGACTGGGTCCATGGTGTAGGCCATTCCCCACTCTGCCAGATCTTGTTACAGATAATGGTGAGAGCATCAGTCATCGCTTCTCCTCCTGCTCGTAGCAGTTCCGCTGGTATGTTGTCCACTCCCGCTGACTTCCCTTTCTTCAGCGATTGCACTGCTGCCTCAACTTCTTCCCGGAGAATTGGGAGGATTTCTTCTTCTTCTCTGCTCTCGGGACATGCTAGAACTGATGGGTCTCCATTTGGTGTATGGTTGTAAAGGTCAGAGCAGTACTCTGTCCATCTGTCCAAGACTTCTTGTTCTTCTGTAAGGCATATGCCAGACTTGCTTTGGATAGTGGAGACTTTGGGCTGTTTAACACTTGTCAGCCGCTTCACAGTCTGGTAGGCCTTCTTGCTGTTGTTCTTGTTCAGATTGTTCTCTATTTCCTGGCATTGATCTTCTATCCAGTTCTCCTTTGCTGTGCGCATGCCTTTTCGGATGTCATTGTTGATTTTTCGGTAGACATCAGCTCCCTGTGAGGTGTTCTTTTTCTTTTTTAACTCTCTTCGTTTATCACACAGATCCAAAAGTTCAGGTGTGATCCACGGCTTCTTCTTTGGTCGGTGCTTGCCAAGGATCTCAGTGGCGGCATCTGTTACAGCTGAGTTGAAGGTATTGGTCATGGTGTTGACATCTACTTCTCCTGCCCCCAAAATAAGCAGTGGTGCAAATTTCCCTCCAATTGTGGCCTGAAATATTTTTGCCACCTCCGGGTCTTGCAGTTTGTCCAGGTCGAACTTCAGCCTAGTGCACTTTGCTGTATTTACTCTCTTCAAATGGAGCCGAAAAGACATCATCACGAGATCGTGGTCACTTCCAATGTCTGCTCCTGGAAAAGTGCGTGTCCTGCCAATGTTGATGCTTGATCTGAAGCGTTTCTTGACCATGATGTAGTCGATCTGGTTGTGATGTTCCCCGCCGGGACTGTGCCATGTCCATCGTCTGGATTTTTTGTGGAGACCAAGCGTGTTTGCCAGTACCAGATTGTTGTATCGGGCAAACTCCAATAGCCTCAGACCCCTGTCATTTGTCTCGTTGTTGCAGTGGGGTCCACATGTGTCTCCCCAGTTGTGGTGCGCATCTTGGCCAACCTTGGCATTCCAGTCGCCTTGCACTATGACTATGTCCTTCTTCGGCACTTGGTCAAGGACCGCCTGTATATTTTCATAAAAATCCTCCACTTCGCTGTCTTCATAGTCTGATGTTGGGGCATAGGCCTGGATGATGGTAATGTTGAAAGGGGTTGCTCTCAGACGGATGGTAATGAGTCTACTGGAGACTGGGCGGCAACCCATGACAGTGGCAAGAATGTTCTTGTGGACCAAGAATCCAACGCCGTGTTCGTGCCTGTCATCTCTACCGCTGAAATAGAGCTTGTGGCCTTTGTCAGTCGTTGTTTCACCTAGGCCTTTCCAACGCAGTTCGCTGATATCTAGAACGTTCCACCTATAGTGGTCCAGCTCGTGGGCCAGTTCTTCTAATTTTCCTTCCGCAGTTAGGGTCCTGACATTCCAGGTTCCTATGACGATGTTGTTTCTCGTGCGGATCTTGCTAATTTGTCCATCAGTAGCATACTTTTCACCTCCGTCCTGGTGGCCAACGGAAGGCGCGGTCTTTGTTCCGGGCGACGACCGATCCGGCATGGAATTAGTGGATAGCCTCATCATGTGTTGTGTCTTGGGCAAAAAAGACCTGGCAGGGCCCAATCCTCTCCAGGCTGTTGGCCACAGCCGAAATCCACGAATACAGTGTGGCTCGCCTTGGCCCTGAGCACGTGGTCGTTGAACCTGTAGTAACGTGAGGTTCCTCCGCCCTGGCCGGTGACTTCTGTGTAGAAGACTTTCGCCCAGTGATGCCGTGCTAACATCACCCCTGTTAGTCGCCTCTTACGACACGCCGGAAACGTTGGGTCTATTCTATTTGCCCGAACCCACAGAGCACAATCTATAATGACTCATTTTATATTTACACTCCAACATGGATAAACTGTAGGCTATGCTAAGATGCTGCAACTGCTTCAACAGTCAGGGCACTCACAAAATAGTGGGTGTTGCATTATTTATATACTTCGAGAAACAGTTCACTAGTACTTCATTTATGCGCAAGTGGGCAATTGCGCAAATACCGGCAAATTCTTATTATCACTTGAATTCAAAATATATGCAGGCCTTCTAGAAAATAACCAAATCAACCAGATCACGGTGATTATCAAAAACATAGAAAATAACGACTATATAATTATATGCTTGGTGTGCTTTTCTTTTGTTGCAACCTGTGAGGTGCAGTTCAAAATCTAATTCTTAGTGGTTGCTCTTGATTACCAAAATACAATTAGACTGACATAACGGGAATCGACGATTTATTAAAAAAAAACATGACTAAATGAAATAGGTTGATAAAAAAAAACACTATATACCGACAATTCTTTCTCTACTACAGTTTGATTATGGGGAAGCATTGGTGACTATTTATTATTGACATATTGGTGTTGGTTAGTGGTGGAGGTGTTGTCTGCGTACTAATGGAAGTGAAGTGTGGCGTGACTGGACTCACTGGCACGTATAATCCTTTGTGTTCCGATCCTATCAGCGGTGAAAAAATCCATTCCACAAAGAATATGATTATTGCACTGAGCATGTACTTATAGAATTAATGTAAGACCTCAATCGTTAAACCGTTAATACTCTCTGTCACATAGGTGGAACGCACGTATTTTTTACCTCAAGAATTTAACATTTCCAAGTTAATGTTAAAGTTTCCTTATTATGTTTATTTGTTGAGGGACATATTGGAAGATTATACTTTATCATTAGTCCAAAATCTGTATCCCTAAATTTTTTTTTTTAAGTTAACAAATGTCAAAAACTTTCGTTCTCAGCACTTTCCCCCCTCCCCTCCCCTTTCTCTTTCCGCATCTCTCAAAGGGGAGTGAATTAAGGTTTTGGAATACAACACCTTGATTTTATTTATGACGGTATCTCATCGATTATATCGTGCACTCTGTAATGGAACAGTGGATTTAACTATCCTCCTATCCTATCCTGTCCCGTAACCCGGAGGTCGTAGGGGCACCACAGATGATCGTTTAACCAGCATACTCCATCTTTCTCTGTCCTCAGCAGCCCTGATGGCTTCGCTCAGTGTCAAGCCAGTCCATTCTCGAATGTCCATAACCCAAGCCCTGTGGGTTCGGGCATTAAATAGAATAGACCCAACGTTTCCCGGCGTGTCGTAAGAGGCGACTAACAGGGTTAGCACGGCATCACTGGGCGAAAGTCTTCTACACAGGAGGAACCTCACGTTACTACAGGTTCAACAACCACGTGCTCAGGGCCAAGGCGAGCCACACTGTATTCGTGGATTTCGGCTGTGGCCAACAGCCTGGAGAGGATTGGGCACCGCCAGGTCTTTTTTGCCCAAGACACACTACATGATGACTGGATTTAACTAAAAAAAAGTTTTTTAATGTAACAAACATTTTGGAATTTTTGGAGCGTTTATAATCTTTTAATCTCTAAACAAATCCTTGGAATCCTTGGGATGAGAGCGTTCATAATCTTTTAATCTCTGAACAAATCCTTGGGATCCTTGGGATGCGAGCGTAAACCGAGCTGTAGTCTGTGCAAGCGCACATTCGATCGCACGACCTTTAAAAATCCTAACGCACGTTTCGTAGGCCAGTGTGTGCCAGCTACGTAAATACACCCAGCACAATAGCCATGGCCGGAATATTTCCAGTAGGCAACAGTATGCACTAGTAAACACAGTATTGTTTAGTCCAGCCTGTCATGACAAAGTCCCGTATTTTTTTTAAAGGGCGTCTAACGTATTTAGAGTTTTAAAAAAATAGCTAGTTAGTTATTAATTAATTACAGGGTCCAGCGGACTGCAAAGAGCCGAAGCAGGACCACAAAATCATGACCACAACTCGGTTGAAAGAGGACTCACCCCCGATCCCGTACAAAAAACCCACCGAAACAACCCCAGTGGCAACACCGAAGGCACTCCACCAGCCGGTCACTCCACAACAAATGCATCCCACGCAGGGGACGCCGAGGCGACACTCTATCTATCTAACCCCCGATTAAACACACAAAATAGAATACAAACATCATTATAAAATATCAACAAAACACATACATATAAAATGCCTGCATTGCTAAATAATAATATCATAGGAAGCCCTAGTGCCCACTTCGCAGAAAGCGTCCAATATTCCCAAGCTGACCCAACAGACCTCATACACAAATGAGAAGTTTTTTAAAAGTTTTCAATAAAAATGGTAGGTGACTGGTCTAGGGAAGAAGAAGATAGTATAGTAGATTGATAGAACAGAGTAGGAATGAGAAAGAACAAAGGTGAAAACAGCGACAGTGTGAATTTAAGCACTAAATTTCCAGAAAGTGGGGATACTATTTATATCCAAAAAAACCGGACCCCCAAGTCTTTTTGTTGTTTTTTTTTTAAAAGGAAAAACAACTTACTAAATGTCTAAAGTTAAAGTGCTTCAGTGACAAAATTTGAAATTGATAAATAATTTTCAAATGTCTAACTGACGCTAATAGATAACTATTTATTCATACATTTTTGTGGAATGTAGACAGTGAGAAATGGCCACTTTGGTTTTGCGAACCACGGGACTCAAATTTGGGTCATTGGCGCGCTAGGCATTCGCTGTATCCCTGAGTTACGGCGTTGGGACGCGAGAGTTTTTCAAGAGAAATACCGACCACCCACATCATCACGCAAATCCTACATTCTGAGGGTTCTGACTCAACCGAACCATGGAGATAAAAATGTGTTATTGACGCGTGAAAGAGGCTGGGCCAGAAAGGGTTAGAGTAGACCTACTGAGTCATACTGCTGCCATGGCGAGGTTGAAGCCAATTTGGAAAGATAGGACCAACAGTCTACATTCCAAGGTAAGACTGCTGCGCCCCCTTGTCATCTCCATCTTCCTATATGCTTGCGAAACATGGACCCTCCCAGCAGATCTCCAACGAAGAATACAAAGCATGGAGATGAGGTGCTACAGAAGACTTCTGGGCATTTCCTATACCCAACACATCACCAACGACGAAGTCCGACAGACCATCACACAAGCCATTGGACAACACGATGACCTGCTCACAGTGGTGAAAAAACGGAAACTCAGCTGGTATGGCCATGTCACCAGATCATCAGGTCTTGCATAGACCATTCTGCAAGGCACAGTGCAAGGTGGTAGAAGAAGAGGGAGGCCGAAAAAGAGGTGGGAGGACAATATTCGAGAATGGACTGATTTGACACTGAGCGAAACAATCAGAGTTCCTGAGGACAGGGAAAGATGGAGTACGCTGGTTAAACGATCATCTATGGTGCCCCTACGACCTCCGAGTTACGGGATAGGATAGGATAGGATAGGATAGGACTGAGTCATGCTGTAAAGTTACATGCAATAGTAAACAGACCTTTCGTTGTTAGACCACGCTATTTTGGCATTAGTCACGAGACTGCTGCTTACCTCCGTTTTCTTGTGTGGGACACAGAACTAGCCTAAATGAGCCCGGGATCAAATATTTCAGCTTCACAGTTACTTTTTTTTTAAAATCACAGTGAGTGGTGCCCCACATGAAAAAATAAGCTTAAGACCAACACAAATCTATTTTAAAAGTAGCAATAATAATGATAATGATAATAATAATAATAATAATAATAATAATAATAATAATAATAATAATAATAATAATAATTATTATTATTATTATTATTATTATTATTATTATTATTATTATTATTATTAATTTATTTATTTATTTTTCTAGCGCAAACCCAAACTTAAGCTTGCTAAAAGCGCCGCAAGCATACACATTCATAGGCTGGCAAGGATAAATATAAAAACAATGTAGTGAACCATTACGAGATTAAACATCATATCAATCATAGCATCGTAGAAATAATATAAACATCACATCTAGCAAGGATAAAATATTTGAACAATACAATACAACATTATGAGATAAAACACGATAATTAAACATCGAAAGAATCGTAGCATCGTAGAAATAATATAAACATCACATCTAGCAAGGATAAAATATTTGAACAATACAATACAACATTATGAGATAAAACACGATAATTAAACATCGAAAGAATCGTAGCATCGTAGAAATAATATAAACATCACATCTAGCAAGGATAAAATATTTGAACAATACAATACAACATTATGAGATAAAACACGGTAATTAAACATCGTAAGAACAATACAACAGAACATTATGAGATAAAACACGGTAATTACACATCGTAAGAAAAATACAATATAACATTATGAGATAAAACACGGTAATTAAACATCATAAGAACAATACAATACAACAATATGATATAAAACACGATAAATAAACATCCTAAGAACAAAACAATATAACATTATGAGATAAAACACGGTAATTGAACATCCTAAGAACAATCCAATACAACATTATGAGATAAAACACGGTAATTAAACATCCTAAGAACAATACAATACAACATTATGAGATAAAACACGAAAATTAAACATCCTAAGAACAATACAATACAATACAACATTATGAGATAAAACACGGTAATTAAACATCCTAAGAACAATACAATACAACATTATGAAATAAAACACGGTAATTAAACATCCTAAGAACAATACAATACAACATTATGAGATAAAACACGGTAATTAAACATCCTAAGAACAATACAATACAACATTATGAGATAAAACACGGTAATTAAACATCGTAAGAACAATACAATACAACATTATGAGATAAAACACGGTAATTAAACATCGTAAGAACAATACAATACAACATTATGAGATAAAACACGGTACTTAAACATCCTAAGAACTAATAACAAACATCACGTTTAAGTATAAAAAGGCATCTTCAAAAAGAGGCATACATGCATGCACACACACACGCACTTATACACACACACGCACACACACTTTTGTAGAAACGACATTGTGATGACGGTCGTGAAACTCTACATACATTATTTTGACACACTTACCTTTTTTTTTAACATTATTTTGACATGTTCCATTTTTTGAAGCTATCCCTAACCCACAGGCGCTTGTATCAGGACACGCGAGCGCCTATGCCTGTGACGCGTGTCCTGATACAAGCGCCTGTGCCCTTACCTTAATCCTAACACAAACCCTAACCCTAAATCTAAACCTAACCCTAAGCCTAACACAGCCCTAACCCTACCGGAACACTATTTTGACGTCAAAATCACGGGGCCGTCAAAAGAAAGTACGTAGAGTTTCAAGTGTATGTCAGAGTAACGGCGTTTCTACCTAGCCACACCCACACACTCACACCCCCCTCCCCTACCCCCAAGAAGGACATCGGCATTTAGAATAAATAATGAAGCAATGATAAAAATAGCTCAAAGTAATAGGTATCCCTTGGTAACGTGACACGGTAAAAAGAAATAATATGACGGTAATAAAAACAATATTCAAATACCCTACATAAGAATTTCTTTTATAACTAAAACTATTGAAAAATTATAAAGTGCCAATCCCAATAAACAATAAAAGACGTGTACAGGCAGGAAAGCATTTAAATCAAGAACATTACACAAAAGACAGTGATGGGACACACACACACACCCACACACACACACATACAGGAGTTGACCCCGTTAAGCGGTCTTTAACAATTTTCCATCATTACGCTGCCGGTATATATCTGGCTACCGAACAGCTCTATGAACTCCAAATTATTCCAAATTATGGAATTTGCTTCGTTTTTGCATTCTAAGAGCTGTGGTATATAAATTATTTCTCTAAAGCAACAAACATGGAAGTGTGATTTCTTACCATCATTGTGCAGCCATTGTGTGTGACCTCTTTGGCACTAACATTATGTGGTCATTGTGTGTAAGCTCATCTGTATCAACATTATGTGGTCATTGTGTGTAAGCTCATCCGTATCAACATTATGTGGTCATTGTGTGTAAACTCATGTGTACCATCATTATATGATCATTTTGTGTATGCTCATTTGTACTAACTTTATGCGGTCGTTGTGTACCATCATTAAGTAGTCATGGTGTGTAAACTCTTATGTACCATCATTATGTAGTCATTGCTGGTAAGCTCATCTGTACCATTATTGTGTAGTTAATTTGTGTAAACTCTTATGCATTATTACCAGGCGGTCTGCAGGTGTACCATCATACTTATAAAGATGTTACATTCTAAAATCACATAATTTGTAAAATGATTTCAAATACATTGAATTGAAATCTTCAAAAAGACTTTATTGTAAATCTTTAGTGGATTTTAGTTAACTAGCAGTAGAACATGTTAAAGACATTTGTATTATGATGCTGAGAATATGAATAAACTTTTCTTGACTCACTATGAAAACTGCTTTGAAGTTTTATGCAGAATGTGCTTTAAAAAAACTTATGTAATCGTAACTGAGTTGAGCAACAGAATGAGAAAAAGATAGAGAAAAAGAAAACACAAATCGGTCAAATGGCTTCAGTATAAATGTATTCAAACTGTAATACATATTTTAATGTTCAAACAACTGGTAGCGTGCAGTACTATGGACAAGACATAAACATGTGTGGTCTGCAGGCAGTGGCAATGGGTGAGCTGGCATCTCAAAGATAGAAAATCACACTGGTTTTGTTTGATTGATTGATTGATTGATTAATTGTTGCTTTAGGTCCAGCGGACTCTTCCGAGCCAAATCAGGACCGGACAACCCCCGATCCGCATAAAAGATATGCTGAAACAACCCTAGTGAGAAAACTGATTGCCCTCCACCGGCCAGTCATTTTACAATAAAGACATCCCACGCAGGGGACGGCTGAGTCTTTACCCCAACTACTCGAACCCCCGGTTACAAAAACAAAATAGAATACAAACATCATTATAAATTATCAACAAAACACATACATATAAAATGCCTACAGTGCTAAATAATAACATCATAGGAAGCCCAGTGACCACCCGGCAGAAAGCGTCCAATACTCCCAAGCTGATCCAACAGACCTCATACACAAACAAGGAGTCTTGTCCAGGAAGAGTTTTCAAGAAAAAAGGTAGGTCATTGATCTAGCGAAGAAGAAGATAGTATAGCAGAGTGATAGGACAGAATGATTGATTGTTGCTTTAGGTCCAGCGGACTCTTCCGAGCCAAATCAGGACCGGACAACCCCCGATCCGCATAAAAGATCTGCTGAAACAACCCTAGTGGGAAAATTGAATGCCCTCCACCGGCCAGTCACTTTACAATAAAGATAGTCCCCTATACGCTACTGTGTTCGGGGACGGTAATCTACCCACTGAACTGAACTGAACGCTGAGGCTATACTCTTAATTTATCGAACCCCCGTTTACAAAATTGGAATAAAAACATGATAAAATATTAAAACAAAACACATACATATAAAATGCCTACATTGCTAAATAATATCATAGAAAGCCCTAGTGTCCATTTGGCAGAGAGCGTCCAATATCCCCAAGCTGACCCAATACACAAACGAGGAGTTTTGGGAGAGTTTTCAAGAAAAAAGGTAGATGACTGGTCTAGCGAAGAAGATAGTAGAGCTATAGAACAGAGTATGAATACGAAAACAACAAAGAAGAAAGACTGCTACAGTGGGAATTTAAACTACAGCACTAAATTTTCAGAAAGTGAGGATGCTATTCATACAGAAACCCCCGGCAACTCCACGGTGGTGTTACTTCCAACACACACAAAAATAAAAAATAATCAGTCAACTAACAAGAAAATGTAACAAAAAATGTGTTGTTTTTTTTTAAATTTAAAAAAGCACATATTTAACAACAAAAAACAAAAACAAAAAAGTGGGGAAAAACCTACAACAACACTAATTAAAAAACATAAAAATCAATAAATTGCACATTTTGCAGACATCTTTACATACGCACGGAACGCACATTCATCACTCAGACATGCAAAGTCACTATTAGAAGATGGAAAGGGAATCTAATTTTAATTTTGAAATGTTTAGATTGACTGCATCCAATATTTTTATTGAAGGAGCGAGGAAACCAGAGTACCCAGAGAAAACCAACAGTGACCTGAAAAGCCTCGTACCTAAAAGTCGCACATTCGAGCTTCGATATTTTTATTTACACTGCCCAAGCACGAACATCGACATAAGAGATTCGGCTATTAAATTGCATAACTTCGTGTAACATAAAATTAATATGGGTGCTTGGGCTGTGTCAATAACGAATGGTGGTTTAATTGAATGAATGATTACAAGTACATCAATGTCTTATCAATTTCCTGAAAACCTGTAGCAGACTACTTAGTAAACAGGGCAACATACAAACCATTATTTCAAAGTGCTGCAGTCACACAGAGCTGTGCATGGTATCTACTATGATTGCTAAAGGATGCTCTAAAATAAAATAGAAAGATCATTCAAACACTGAACCATTTCACTATAAGTATTTAGGGCACTGTTCGGGATGCATATTTGCAGACAATAGGACAGAGCTGCTCAAAGTGCTGGCCGATACAGGATCTAGCCAAAGCGGCCCAAGGCGCCAACCTGCAACCTCTGGGCGCATAGTCTGATGCTCAACCTGCAACCTCTGGACATATAGTCTGACTCTCAAACGACTGAGCACAATCCTGGACGATGAGGTATTGGACCTAGTTGAGTGCAAAGTGTATTTGGGTAGCTGGCACTCGCCCAGCTAGAACATGAGCGTCAAGATCTTTAAAGTCCGTGCAATGGAATGCATGCATGCACACTTGATCTCAGTTTATACTCTCATCTGAAATACTAAAAGAAATGTTAACCTTTCCAATTGCCCACTGCATGCTTACCTAAACTAAACACTTCAAAATACATGTATAATCGATTTTTTTTCACGCGCACCCATTTGTCTTAATTATGTTCATGGCATTGTACATGTGCCCTTGACCCATCCAGCTCACACGAAATCTCTATTACCAATCATATTTGGCACTCACCCTAAGACAAGCATACATTTAATTTTGATCTTTAACGATTCTTACATCTCATGAAAACTGACAGTGGACGCATCAAAATATTGATTACACCTCATCAATAAAGATCATGAATAGTCCATTTCGCCATTTCCATTTGTTTGGTCACTGCTCCCTCTAAACATGACTCAGCACACTATTCAATTTCAACAAGTTAGATTGTCAGAATTTTTTTAGCAACAATTTATTCACAGACTAGAGAAAGCAGTACCAGCACAATTTGTGTCCCCAACGATTCATGCTTTCAGTCACATACTGTCCTGTACAACGAGACGGAAATACTGTAGAATTACAGAAGGAAAGAACACTTAACGTTTTAGATCATAGATTCTTCTTATCAACAACAAAAATCCCAGCTTGTGGTGTTCTGTTTTGTTTTCTGTTGATAAAAGATAGCTATCAAATGATATGTTGAGTATAATTTTTTTCCTCCCTAAATTTTGTTCTTCCGCAATACTTGATTGATTGATTGATTGTTGCTTTAGGTCCAGCGGACTCCCCCGAGCCAAATCAGGACCGGACAACCCCCGATCCGCATAAAAGATCTGCTGAAACAACCTTAGTGGGAAAACTGAATGCCCTCCACCGGCCAGTCACTTTACAATAAAGACATCCCACGCAGGGGACGGCTGAGGCTTTACCCCAACTACTCGAACCCCCGGTTACAAAAACAAAATAGAATACAAACATCATTATAAATTATCAACAAAACACATACATATAAAATGCCTATATTGCTAAATAATAACATCATAGGAAGCCCTAGTGACCACCCAGCAGAAAGCGTCCAATACTCCCAAGCTTATCCAACAGACCCCATACACAAACAAGGAGTCTTGTCCAGGAAGAGTTTTCAAGAAAAAAGGTAGGTAATTGATCTAGCGAAGAAGAAGATAGTATAGCAGAGTGATAGGACAGAGCAGGAATGGGAAAGTGCAAATGAGGAAGACAGCGATAGTGGGAATTTAAAGCACTAAATTTCCAGAAAGTGGGGATACTATTTATACTGAAACCCCCGGCACTCCAACGGGGGTATACTTATGTCTCATGATTAATACTTCATGAATCAATGGTCATAGTTTTCATGCATAACTGTCCAGTATGAATGTAACAAATACAACCGTAAGCATGATGATGCTACATGGGTCATTTTTGGTGCCATTCATATACAGGCAATTGCCTTGGTCACAGAATTTTCAGTAATTGGTTTCAAACGACGTTCTACATTACATTACAAATTGTTTCACAAAACCACGCTGTCAACAAAGGTGGTCTACACAGTGCATACACGCAGCCATTTAGTGCATGAAGTCTTTACCAGTGAAAAGGTTTAGTGTACTTAAAACATGAGGAATCACAACATCACACTATTTTTGGAGAGCTGCAATGGTGCACTAGTGGACCATCAGTCTCAAAAGTCCAGAGTTTGGCATCTAGAAGTTTCTGAAGCAGTGCAGTTGTGCCTGAAAAGAATCGAGGCAGGCGTGACAGTCCCTCATACACAGAGTTTGTATGTACACAGTGTTTTTATCTAGCTGCGTTAGCTGTTGCTGTGGCCCGATTTCTTACAAAATCTTTGATGTTTTTCCAAGTTCTGTGCCTGAGAACAGGTTCTTTTTGGAGGCAGTCTTCTATGACAGCTTTACCAGGTAAGGTGTGGAGGTGAATGTAGCGACCCAACTGTCGATAACAAGCTGCTACTTCCTCTTTACTCCATGGATGTCTGTATCAGCTGTGTTTGGCAACTGGAAAACAACAAAATATAATATTATTGTAATATGCCTGCATTCATTACACGTAATGATGTAAACTATGAATAACAGACTGTTTTAAGCCTTTTGTTCCATTAGTTGTACATTGTTTTATGAAGAAAAAAAATATACTATCCTATCCTATCCTATCCTGTCCCATAACCCGAAGGTCGTAGGGGCACCACAGATGATCGTTTAACCAGCATACTCCATCTTTCTCTGTCCTCAGCAGCCCTCATGGCTTCGCTCAGTGTCAAACCAGCCCATTCTCGAATGTTGTCCTCCCACCTCTTTTTCGGTCTCCCCCTTCTTCTACCTCCTTGCACTGTGCCTTGCAGAATGGTCTTTGCAAGGCCTGATGATCTGGTGACGTGGCCATACCATCGGAGTTTCCGTTTCTTCACCACTGTGAGCAGGTCATCGTGTTGTCCAATGGCTTGTGTGATGGTCTGTCGGACTTCAACGTTGGTGATGTGTTGGGTATAGGAAATGCACAGAAGTCTTCTGTAGCACCTCATCTCCATGCTTTGTATTCGTCGTTGGAGATCTGCTGTGAGGGTCCATGCTTCGCAAGCATATAGGAAGATGGAGATGACCAGAGAGCGCAGCAGTCTTACTTTGGAATGTAGACTGATGGTTCTGTCTTTCCAAATGGGCTTCAACCTTGTCAGGGCAGCAGTTGTTTGTGCGATCCTGGAGAGGACTTCCTGTCGAGACCCATTGTCTGACACAATGGCTCCTAAATATTTGAAGCTGTGCACTGTGTTGAGGGATTGGCCTTGTACTTTGATGTCCGTGTTGATGCCATTGGTGTTGTTGGTCATCATTTTGGTCTTCTCTGCACTTATTTCCATTCCATAAGCTCTGGAGGTGGTGTCAAGCCTCTGTACAAGCTGTTCAAGTTCTTGTTCCTCTCCAGCCAATCCATCAATATACAAAAATATATATAAAAAAAATATACATCAAAATTAAAATAATTGTAAGAAAGTGTTTCAAATTAACTGCTGATTTTGTACTATTGTGATCTACCATTTGAAACAAAGCTTAATCTAGAGACAGAGTTAATGAACCACTTCCCTGGCTCTGTTCATATCACTCATGAGTCATGTATCTGATGGAAACAGTTTTTTTTTTTTTTTTTTTTTTTTTTTGGGTGGGTGGGGGGGGGGGGGTGGTGGTGGTGGTGGAGGTGGTGGTGGTGGGGAATCCTGAGCAAGTGTTTTTATTTAAGCTGCACATATATATATATATAATTTACCTTTGAAAGAAAACAAGGCAATATTATTGTTTACTTCCCTCCCGAACTATACAATACAACATAATTATTAGTTTTTTTTAATACAGAACAATGGTTGTTAACAGACTTACCATATTACAATCCACTTCAGAAGACGGCGTTATTTCTGCAGGGACTGGTGATGGCAGCGATGCCGACTTCTCCAGTTCTGCTGCTGTAGTAGCTACTGTGGACACGACAGATGTAGTTGCTTCAGCTGGTGTTGTAGATGATGCTTGGACTGGAGCAGCCTTTATTACATTCCTACACAGCACAAAAAATATATTCTGCTCAAATCTGTTATCTGTTGTCTATTGTTACTCTTGATAAGCACATAATGAATCGTTATGTCTAAATTACTCTAAATGTTGTCCTCCCACCTCTTTTTCGGTCTTCCTCTTCTTCTACCTCCTTGCACTGTGCCTTGCAGAATAGTCTTTGCAAGGCCTGATGATCTGGTGACGTGGCCATACCATCGGAGTTTCCGTTTCTTCACAGCTGTGAGCAGGTCATCGTGTTGTCCAATTCAATTGCTTGTGTGATGGTCTGTCGGACTTCATCGTTGGTGATGTGTTGGGTATAGGAAATGCCCAGAAGTCTTCTGTAGCACCTCATCTCCATGCTTTTTATTCTGCGTAGCTGTTCAAGTTCTTGTTCCTCTCCAGGCAATCCATCAATGTCATCCGCAAAACGAAGATTGGAGATTGCTCTACCCCCTATGCTGACTGTGCCTTCATGATCTGCAAGAGCATCTGACATGATGCGCTCTAGGAAGATGTTGAAGAGTGTTGGAAAGAGTAGGCATCATTGACGCACACCGATTGTTGTTCTGAACCAGTTCCCGATGGCGCTGTTGTGGAGGACTGTACTGGTAGCCTTGTCATACAGGCTTTTGATGACTTCAATAATTTTAGGGCTGATGTTGTACACTTTCATTGTTGCCCATAGAGCTGCATGCCAGACTCGGTCAAACGCCTTCTTGAAGTCTATGAACACATGATATAGATGTTGTTGGTGCTGTAGGTATTTCTCACAGATTATTCTGAGGTTGAAAATCTGTTCAGTGGTACTTCGCCCTGACCTGAATCCTGCTTGTTCTTCAGCTATGATTTGTTCAGCTTGGGGTTTCAACCTGTTGAGTATTATTTTCAGGAGGACCTTGCTGGGATGGCTGATGAGGCTGATGGTGCGGTAATTTTCACACTCCTGAAGGTTACCTTTTTTGGGAAGAGTGATGACAAGTGACTGGGTCCATGGTATTGGCCACTCCCCACTCTGCCAGATCTTGTTACAGATAATGGTGAGGGCATCAATCATCACTTCTCCTCCTGCTTGTAGCAGTTCCTCCGGTATGTTGTCCACACCCGCTGACTTCCATTTCTTCAGCGATTGCACTGCTGCCTCAACTTCTTCCCGGAGAATTGGGAGGATTTCTTCTTCTTATCTGTTCTCGGGACATGCTAGAACTGATGGGTCTCCATTTGGTGTATGGTTGTAAAGGTCAAACAGTACTCTGTATGGGGTTTTCCAGTTGAAAAAAAAAATAAATAAAAATCTTACCAAAGTATAGTTGTATTTACAAAAATTAACGTGGCCAAGTCATTTCCCGAATCAACAATACATGTGTTCAAAAGAACGAATTTGTGCTGCTCTCTTCATTGTGACAAAATAAAAATGAGGAAAATAATGATGAAGAAATTTAAGGAAACTAAAACATAAACTCACATTTCCTTTAACAACCGGAAATATTCTGCAGCAGTCTGGGGTCTTACAAATTCCGATGCCTTCTGAGGCCTTCCATGCCAAGAAGCCATTGGCAGTGTTTGGGTACTCTGCTGCGTCTGCAATTGATATCAAAACAAATAATTTTAAGAATTCAATTTGTACACCAGGCGCATGGCAAAGATACATTATTTTATTTTATTAGTCCAAATGTGTAAATTTCAACTCTCATTTTCATGTCCTGGTGAAGCACAATTCAAATTGCTTAAATAATACAAAAGAAAACAAATTAAAACATTGTGTCAATTTTACTCAACTGACCATTATGCCCTAATTGTGTATGCACTCAATACACCATTATTCATCACATGTTTCTGTGTTCATCTAATTATGTTCATTCAAATTGCATGATTTCAACAAGAATCAATGATCATGATTAAAATGCTTTTAACAACTTAAACAAGGCTCCAAAAACAAATAATTAAAAATCCATCAAACAAATTTATACATTCGTAGAATTTGTGCACACGGTCGAGAGCTTATGCTTACAACAGCCAGGTCAAAATGTGTCTGTGAGGGTCCATGTGCTAACACAGTAGGACAAGCTAGTGTGCAGTCACAGAAGTCCTAATTATAGGCCTCACTATACTATACTGTAGTATTTGATAAATAATTTTAATTTGTCTTCTTTCTCAAGTTTCTGTTGGTGCCCATCATACTTCATTACTTGTTGCTTACACTGTCACTGGTAGATAATTATACATGTACAGCAACCATGCAAACTTGAAAGTGTACATGTAAAAAAGCAAGATCAAGAAAAAGAATTAAATTAAAAGAGGTGAATTTAAAAGGAAAAGAAGATACTAGTTTGAAGTAGTAGTAGTACTACTACTACTAGTACTAGTACTAGTAGTCGTATAGGAGCAAAATGAGCATGTGATTTTCCTACACATTTCATTATCATACTCATAGCAATAAAATATATTTTTAAACTGTGGAAGTATATCTAACAGGTGTTTAAAGTTATTTATGCTTGGTGCATTCTTAAGTGAAATAGCTAGATTAGTCCAGTTAGTAACAAAGTCTGTTAGATTTAGAATCAAAAACTTCCTTTTTTAGTATTGGAATGCTGAATAAATACTTTTCCTTCCGACATTCATGTAAAGAAAAAACAAACATCAGAACTGATAATTAATTTGAATTAACCAACGTGATTCTGAATCAACAATGTAAGGAAACAAAGTAGAATTAGAACAGTGCTGTCAGTAGAAGAGGGATGGCGACACAGCATGCCATGGAAGTGGCACTAGATCTAGCTTCAATGGACTCTCCACAGAAAAAGGGAAGAAAAAATGTTGAATTTTCACAGACAGCATCCATGGTTTTCTCATAATAATGGCACAAATACATAAGCACTCAAAGTAAATAATTAACAAACGAAAAATCAACTAAAGCACAGCAACTTACCAGTGGCTCTTTCCAATTCAAGATGGCGACTTGTGCACACTTGTTTTCAAAAACTAGTTCCCTCTCTCTCCTTAGTGTGTGATTTCACGTCTACTTTTTACAGCACAAATGCTGCCGTGATACACACACGTGTGTTAAGGGTCGTGTGTGACCATCAATGAATTTCCCACGTTATGCTGCCTAAACCAATCACAGCTCGGATTATAATTTATGCATATTTTAGAGGTTAGGGAGTTCAAAAATCGCAATTGTGCATTATGCGGTCGGCAGCATAAAGAGCGAGGCAGCATAACGTGAGTGTGTAACCATACGATTGGCAGCCTAACGGAGTCAACACAAACGCACACATACACACACACACACACACACGCACACGCACACACACATTATATATATATATTATATATAGAGATAGATAGATAGATAGATAGATAGATAGATAGATAGATAGATAGATAGATAGATAGATAGATAGATAGATAGATAGATAGATAGATAGATAGATAGATAGATAGATAGATAGAGAGAGAGAGAGAGAGAGAGAGGAGAGAGAGAGAGAGAGAGAGAGAGAGAGAGAGAGAGAGAGAGAGAGAGAGAGAGAGAGAGAGAGATAGATAGATAGATAGATAGATAGATAGATAGATAGATAGATAGATAGATAGATAGATAGATAGATAGATAGATAGATAGATAGATAGATAGATAGATAGATAGATAGATAGATAGATAGATAGATAGATAGATAGATAGAAAATTAGTATACCATCACCCCAGCTGCTTGCGCCACACCACCACAAAGTCGTTTGTTTCTTCTAAGTTAAAGATAAATAACAACTAACATAAAACACTTTAAAGACGACTAAATGTTATCCACTCAATTTGACTTGCCAAATTTTCGGTTTTTAATCAACTTCTTCAGGGCATTACAATGCCAGTCAGTGTGATAATATACAAGCATTTTACCTAATACCAGAATTCATGACTATAATTATCCTACCGAGAAAGCCGCACCAAAAGGTGATCCTGCTTTGGAAGCTTTCGTCTCGAAATGCACTGATGAGTTTTTAGACATTAAAAATAGAGGTAAAATTAGGGACAACATTACCTGTGGTCAAAGAAAGGCACTGCAGGAATTGAAGATGTTGCCAGTCACAAAAGGTGTGGCGTGTAGGCACGCGGATAAATCAGGAGTAACGGTGATTACATCTCTTAAGACTGATAATGAGAAGATCCGTCAGGATTTATTGGTTGGAAATCAGTTCGATGTGCTCAGTGAAGATCCAACAAACACTGTGTTAAAAGCAGTGGTTAACACGTTTGACCAGAGTGCGATGGTGGGTGAAAATGTGACAGTCAACCGTCAGACCAGTTTTCACCCAGATGCGTTCGGTGCGGCGGCGATCCTGCTTAGTTTTTGTGATGACGGGCGTCATCCACGGTGCCGAAATACAGTCAGACACGTGGCGCGTCACGAGAAGCGCATGCTGATCGAGAACTGCCTGAAGATAAGAGCTATATTCCTCAACAGCGAGACCGGTAACGCTCGCGGCGCTGTTGGTCAAGACCCAGTCCAAGATGTGTCCATGCCTATGGGTGCGCACGCCGACAAGTTGCTCAAGATTGGAACATTCAAGTGTTGTTTTTATGGACTTGACATACAAATCATCAGGGTTGTCATAATAAAGATTAAATATCTCCAACAATTAACAGTTTGTCACGACTTAGAAATTATCAAAACGGCTAGGGAACTCTTCTAAAAACATCTTATGAGTATGCCTATTTATGGCACTGTATGGCGGTCTGTACATTTTTAATAACGTAAATTGTTGACCACGTATACATAGAGGTGTTTTACACACCTGAAAAGGTTTTTTTTTAAAAGTTGTTCGTATTATAGACTACACAGTTGTCTTCCAAAGCGTTGTTGTAGAGCACTGCAATGCCACAGCCACAGCCCGACCGTCGCGGAATGGACTTCATTGTGAAGCCTGGTGGCGTCAGCTCTGCGATGGTGCTCTGATCGCCTGTGGGTAAAAGCATTACATTACATTACATGATTATTGTTTTAGGTCCAGCGGACTCTTCCGAGCCAAATCAGGACCGGACAAACCCCGATCCGCATAAAAGATCTGCTGAAACAACCCTAGTGGTAAAACGGAATACTCTCCACCAGCCAGTCACTTTACAATAAAGACATCCCACGCAGGGGACGGCTGAGGCTTCACCCCAACTTATCGAACCCCCGTTTACAAAAACAAAATAGAATACAAACATCATTATAAATTATCAACAAAACACATACATATAAAATGCCTACATTGCTAAATAATAACATCATAGGAAGCCCTAGTGACCACCTGGCAGAAAGGGTCCAATATTCCCAAGCTGATCCAACAGACCTCATACACAAATAAGGAGTCTTGTCCCGGAAGAGTTTTCAAGAAAAAAAGGTAGGAGACTGGGCTAGCGAAGAAGACGTTAGTATAGCAGATTGATAGAACAGAGCAGAATGAGAAAGAGCAAATGAGAAAGACAGCGACAGTGGGAATTTAAAGCACTAAATTTCCAGAAAGTGGGGATACTATTTATACTGAAACCCCCGGCACCCAACGGGGGTAGCCATGTATCTGATAAAAACACAAGTCATAGTCACCATCAGTAGTAAGACTGTTCAGTTCTAAAGCTTTGTTAACTCACGATTGCACATTAAAAACACAAAACCTTGAAATGTTCAGCCTTGAGAGCCACCTATGCAGCGAAGGGGTCAACCTTGAACGGTGGAGATAATTATGTGACCAGCGGTACTTGGGTCCACCCTGTTTTTAGGCGGCGATGGCGACACCGGGGCCTCCGCAGCAGGAAATAAAATCCTCGATAAAATCGTTTGTTTATGTGCTTATTAATAGCATCAAGATCGATTCTAAAAATAGCACCGCTTCAAAAGTGTGTATTTGTAAGCCCAGTTGTGTGTTTGGGAACTGGAAGGAGATGCCTACGATTGCAAGCTTTGCGGTTAGTTTGAGCAACGATTGCCCATTGCACCATCTCTTGATGTAGTTAGTCATTGTTTGTGGGGTCCAGAGGACTGCAAAGAGCCGAATTAGGACCACAACTTGGTTGAAAGAGGACTTACCCCCGATCTGTACACAAGATCTGCCGAAACAATCCTAAAGGTAACACTGAAGGCACTCCACCAACCGGTCTCTTTACAATAAAGGCATCCCATGCAGGGGACGCTGAGACAGTACTCTAATTTGTCGAACCTCCGTTAACAAAAACGAAATAGAATATAAACTTCATTATAAAATATTAACAAAACACATACATATAAAATATTAACAAAACACCTATCCTATCCTATCCTATCCTGTCCCATAACCCGAAGGTCGTAGGGGCACCACAGATGATCGCTTAACCAGCATACTCCATCTTTCTCTGTCCTCAGCAGCCCTCATGGCTTCGCTCAGTGTCAAACCAGTCCATTCTCGAATGTTGTCCTCCCACCTCTTTTTCGGTCTCCCCCTTCTTCTACCTCCTTGCACTGTGCCTTGCAGAATGGTCTTTGCAAGGCCTGATGATCTGGTGACGTGGCCATACCATCGGAGTTTCCGTTTCTTCACCACTGTGAGCAGGTCATCGTGTTGTCCAATGGCTTGTGTGATGGTCTGTCGGACTTCAACGTTGGTGATGTGTTGGGTATAGGAAATGCACAGAAGTCTTCTGTAGCACCTCATCTCCATGCTTTGTATTCTTCGTTGGAGATCTGCTGTGAGGGTCCATGCTTCGCAAGCATATAGGAAGATGGAGATGACCAGAGAGCGCAGCAGTCTTACTTTGGAATGTAGACCGATGGTTCTGTCTTTCCAAATGGGCTTCAACCTTGTCAGGGCAGCAGTTGTTTGTGCGATCCTGGAGAGGACTTCCTGTCGAGACCCATTGTCTGACACAATGGCTCCTAAATATTTGAAGCTGTGCACTGTGTTGAGGGATTGGCCTTGTACTTTGATGTCCGTGTTGATGCCATTGGTGTTGTTGGTCATCATTTTGGTCTTCTCCGCACTTATTTCCATTCCATAAGCTCTGGAGGTGGTGTCAAGCCTCTGTACAAGCTGTTCAAGTTCTTGTTCCTCTCCAGCCAATCCAACAAAACACATACATATAAAATGTCTACATAACTAAATAATAATAATACCATATAAAGGCATAAGGATCATTTGGCAGAAAGTGTCCAATATCCCCAAGCTGACCCAACAGACCCCATACACAGACAAGTTTGGGGAGATTTTTCAAGAAAAAGGTAGGTGACTGGTCTAGCGAAGAAGATAGCAGATTGATAGAACAGATTAGGAACGAGAAAGAATAAAGAAGAATGACAGAAACTGGGGTAATGTAAAGCGCTACATTTCCACAAAGCGGGGATACTATTTATACACAAAACTCGGCACCCCATCCGGGGTCTCTTTTGATGTAACAACAATGCAAGAAAAATCAATGTCGCAAAGGAAAGAAGATGGCTAGCCATGTAAATATGTTTCCAGACACACACACGCAGCCAAGAAATAAACATTGGCAAAAGTTTTAATTTTCTAGTGTGGTTGTGATTTTCATATGGAAGCAATGAGATAAGGTGGAACGATAGGTCACTAACTGAGCTGAAATAAGGTGGAACGATTGGTCACTAACTGAACTGAGATAAGGTGGAACGACAGTCCACTCCCTGAACTGAGATAACGTGGTAGGTTAGTCCACACACTGAACTGAGATAAGGTGGAACGATAGGCCACTCACTGAACTGAGATAAGGGGGAATGATAGTCCACACACTGATCTGAGATAACGTGGAACGTTAGACCACTCACTGAACTGAGATAAGGTATAACGATAGTCACTGAACTGAGATAAGGTGTAACGATAGTCACTGAACTGAGATAAGGTGGAACGATAGTCCACTCACTGAACTGAGATAAGGTGGAACGATAGTCCACTCACTGAACTGAGATAAGGTGGAACGATAGTCCACTCACTGAACTGAGATAAGGTGGAACGATAGTCACTGAACTATCTGCAGGCAAACACACATTAATATCAAACTTGGCTCAGCAAATTGTTAAATACGGAGCAAGAGGTGTTTACAAAATGGGGAAAAATGATCAATTTCAATGGCCTTGAGCTTTAAGAACGTACAAATGCGAATGATCTAACAGTCGTAGCAGTAGATAAAGTATCCCCCCCCCAAAAAAAAATGATGAATTTCAATGGCCTTGAGCTTTAAGAACATACAAATGCGAATGATCTAACAGTCGTAGCAGTAGATAAAGTATCCCAAAATAAAAATGATGAATTTCAATGGCCTTGAGTTTCAAGAACGTAAAATGCGAATGATCTAACAGTCTTAGCAGTAGATAAAGTATCCCAAAATAAAAATGATGAATTTCAATGGCCTTGAGCTTTAAAAAAGTAAAATGCAAATGATCTAACAGTCTTAGCAGTAGTAATGATATCCCAAAATAAAAATGATGAATTTCAATGGCCTTGAGCTTTAAGAAAGGACAAATGCGAATGATCTAACAGTCTTAGCAGTAGATAAAGTCTCCCAAAATAAAAATGACGAATTTCAATGGCCTTGAGCTTTAAGAAAGGACAAATGCGACTGATCTAACCGTCTTAGCAGTAGTTAAAGTATCCCAAAATAAAAATGATGAATTTTAATGCCCTTGAGCTTTAAGAAAGGACAAACGCGAATGATCTAACAGTCTTAGCTGTAGAAAAAGTATCTCAAAATAAAAATAATGAATATCGGTTCACCTATTGCTGAGATAAGGCACAAGGTGTGTTTAGTATAAACACACACACACACACACACACACACACACACAGGCACAGGCACACACACACAAATAAATAAATAAATAAATAAATACATTTTTTTTAAAAGATATTCTGAGCGACGGACCTACCAACTGACCAACACCAACACTCAACACAATCGCCCCAGTCGTTTTTTGAGATATTGAGCAAAACGTGTTTAGCAACAAAATGAATCCAATGACCTTCACCTTTGCGGTAAAGCAACTATGATGACAAGGGAAGCTGGCCAAATTCCTGGGTAATTTTCTATGAGGTGTGCTCAAAATCCATTTAGCGGATCTTGAGATGTGTCGGGCAGACCGACATTTTGCTCATTCTTATTTTCCCCCATTATGTCAAAGTATTTCCAGATAAGTGTGCAAACACAAAAATAAACCCTTGATCCCCCCATGGCTCCGTGGGGCCTTTCCCTTTTGTAGGCAGCTGGCTAATGACACACAGCTCATTAGCCCTTTCACGCAATCGAATCACATCAACAATTCCTCTGTATTCACGATCACAGGGAACACCGGTGATGGATTTCCGTAAAAGGCACTTAACATTGTTTTTTTCCGATAAATAATATAAACAGCGCCTCCGTTATTGCGTTTAATGTTCAATAATCTATATGCACGTCATCGTGTATAGTCGTTATATACAACATGTGATATTGAACCTTGTTTAAAAAAAAAAAAAAACAATTAATAATAATAAATAATAATAATAATAATACAGGATGCTATACGCGCCTTTCCCCAAATCATTCAGGCTCAAAGCGCGGCGATCTATACCAACATACACGCTCACCTGTCTCATCCACCCTCACACACACCAAGTACACATCCATCACTCAAACAGGTGGTGTAACGGCAGGGAGATCGCTATTAGAAAACGGAAAGAAAATCGAATTTTTATTTTTGAAATTTTTATATTGACTGCGTCTTGTACCACTATTGAAGGGAGGGAGGAAACCGGAGTGCCCGGAGAAAACCCTCGATGACCTCAATAGTCTCGTACCTAAGTCACATACGTTCGCTCTCTGACCAGTTGCGTTGTTCTCTCAATACCTTGGTGCCCCATTTGATCATGCAATTGTTCCAGAACTTTCTGTTTCATATTTCTTGGGAGAACTAGCTGTCTGATTTCTTCTCTTCCTGATGTCTTGACCAGTCTGTACAGCACTCCGTTGCTGGTGGACAGTCTGTCATAGTGCTGTAGCATCTTCTTTGTGTCTGTACTCAGTGCCTGTCTCTCCGCTCTGGTTGGTTTTCTTTTCTGTTCCACACAGAACATGACTTTAGAAATGATGTCATCTTGCTGTTGTAGTTTCTGGAGGTTTTCGGTATTCAACCCTTCACCACCTGAAATGTTCAAGGTCTTTGGATGTAACGCCGATAATACCCGGCAAGTCCCAGAAACGCGTGAAGTTGTTTTAATTATTTCCCAGAAACATATACTTTCGTGCCCTGTATTACAACAGCATTTACCGGTTCTGCAATCAAATACTGAAGCTGCTATCTTTAATAGTCCACAGCTGTTGTATGAACTGTTTAATTTTTTGTTCAATAGTCCTTTAGGGACAGTTTTGTAGTGTTTTTTTTAATTTATTTTAAATATGATTTTGTTCATAACGAAATTCAAAATCGACAAATATGTTCATCTGTATATATATATATATATATATATATATATATATATATATATATATATATATATATATATATATATATATATATATATATATATATATATATATGTGTGTATGTTATTATATATATATATATATATATATTATATATATATATATATATATATATATATATATATATATATATATATACATTATGTGTGTGCATTTATGTATATATTTATTATTATTATTATTATTATTATTATTATTATTATTATTATTATCACTGTGCTCATATATACTTGTCCTTGCGTGGTTGTATGTTTATGTTACACTCGATTCGATGTTGGTGTTTTCTATCAGTATCTGATTCAGCCCCGATGCTTGAATTCCTGATAGTTGTGTAACTCAGATTCGTTTATCCACGCAACCCGTCCAAACAGCATACAAGTCACTAGTCGCCTTCGCTGACGCAGGCCCCGCTGTCCTCGTCGTATGCGACGCTGCACCACGCTGGTGTTGATGTATACGCTCCTGTGCTGAAGTAGACGCGACGTCCGCTCGTCGCTCTCTCTAATACTGGCGATATAGCTCCGAGACTGTCCCTCGACGTAGTCTTACGGCAGCTACGTAGTCCCGATCTGTTGTTCGCTCACGAAGCAACTCTTCAGCGACTACACGCCCTTGCAGTCAACCCGAATCTATCGGATGTAGTCCCAGTCTGTTGGCCCCTCTCGACGCAACTCGTTGGCGGCTACCCTCGATGACTGCCTCTCGTAACGTTGACTCGCTTGTTGTAGCAGTTGAACCCTTGGCTATGGCGTGAATCGCGGCTTGACCCCCAAAATGTTACACTCAGTTCGATGATGGTGTTTTTCTTTATCAGTATTTGATTCAGCCCCAATGCTGAAGTACTGATGAGTGTAGCTCAGATTCGTTTATCCACGCAACCCGTCCAAACAGCATACAAGTCACAAAGTCGACGTAGGAAGTTTTCCACTTTTATTCAGCACACATCAACAACTGCATACAATTCTCAACTCAACTCAACAACTTTCACAGCAACTCTCAAATCACTATCAACAACTTTACTATCTCTCAACAACAGTGCGGCACACAATTTTATAATCTCTCTCTCTTCCGGAAGAATTTCGAATACTGTAGAAATGACGCACTGCCACCAATCGAATAAAAGATCGTCATCACTGACTTACGTCAATACATATTTTTATATCTTCCGGAACGACCTCTTGCTTCGACAATCGTCCCGAAACTTCGATCGATAGTAAACAAGGAAATCCAGAGTATTCTCCGACAATATCGACCAACGAAAATTATCCACGTTATACAAAACCACTCCTAACAACAATGCAAACTCAAATCAATTCATTATTGAATACTTTGCAAAACGAAACGATTAGATCTATCGTACACGCTTCCGACATACTTTCGTTCGCGTTTCAACGTAACATAATCCCGGCTTGGCCCCCAAAATGTTACACTCGATTCGATGTTGGTGTTTTCTATCAGTATCTGATTCAGCCCCGATGCTTGAATTCCTGATAGTTGTGTAACTCAGATTCGTTTATCCACGCAACCCGTCCAAACAACATACAAAACATTTGTTAATAGTCATCCAAAGAGAGGAACTGTGTTATATATTAAACAAACATTAAACGCACAAGAATTTACAGCACTAGATAGTTATGGTTATGAGGAAAGTGTTTGGTGCTCATTTAAAAATGAGCCAAAGGAAGAAAATATATTAATTGGATGTATATACAGAAGCCCAAATTCTACAGAGGAAAATAAACTAAAATTGTTTGACCTGTTACAGTCTAAATGTATAGCAAATTTTAAATATGTATGTATTATGGGAGATTTTAACTTTCCTAATATTTCTTGGAATGGGGCTTGGTCAGGAGAAGAAAACTTTGGGTTCATTGAGTGTCTTAGAGATTCATTTTTGACGCAAATGGTAACTCAGCCTACTAGACACAGAGCTGGACAGCAGTCAAACATTTTAGATCTCGTCATTGTAAATGATGAATTACTTATCTCTGATATTAAACACTTATGCCCCATAGGTAAAAGTGATCATGAAGCATTGTCGTTTGTTATGTATATAGATAGAAGCAAACACAATAAGGACAGAACTGGTAATGATACCAAATTTAATTTAAAAAGAGGACGTTATGACTTAATGAGGGAGGAGATAAATAGGACAGACTGGACTGTATTAGATAATAAAAGTGTAAATGATTGCTGGAAAGAAATTAAATTTAAAATTTTAAAATGCATGGAGTCACATATTCCTAAAGTAAGAATAAAACAAAATCAAAACAAGCCTATATGGATGAACAGTAAAACATTAAAAAGTATAAAAAAGAAGCATATGCTATACAAACGATACTTAGCAACTAAAGAGGGAATGGATTACCAGCGATATATAGTGGGAAGAAACTACTGCAACAAAGTTATCAAAAATGCCAAACGAGAATATGAAAAAAAAGTATGTAAAAAGTAGCAAAACAAATGCTAAGAGCTTCTGGAAATATGTTAACAGTAAACTACAGTCAAAATGTAGTATTAGCCCATTAACAACTAGTAGTGGTGACACCGCTGTAACAGATAAAGATAAAGGTGATACATTGAATAATTATTTTTGCAAGTGTATTTACAAGAGAGAAGCTAGATACTATGCCGTCTGTTACTAAATCAGGTAGAAGCAATGGTATAAATATTACGGAGGTTGACATAACACCTAAGTTGGTTGAAGACAAATTAAAAAATTTAGATCCTAATAAGGCCCAGGGACCCGATGGTATACCATCTAGAGTACTTATGGAGTTGCATAAAGAACTTTCTATTCCATTGTGTAAATTATTTAATAAATCTATTGGCGAAGGCATTGTCCCAGATGACTGGAAAGAAGCAAATGTAATAGCTATTTTTAAAAAAGGCACAAGAAGCGAACCTAGTAATTATCGCCCTGTTAGTCTTACATGTGTAATTTGCAAGGTACTGGAGGGAATATTACGTGATGTTATAGTAAATTATATGGGTAGCAATAAATTATTTTCTGACTGCCAGCATGGTTTTCGAAAACATAGATCATGTATTACTCAACTTTTGGAAGTTATGGAAGACTTTACACTAATGTTAGATAACAAAGATTCTATTGATATACTTTATTTAGACTTTCAGAAAGCGTTTGACTCTGTCCCCCACGAAAGATTACTCCTAAAAATTGAAGAATATGGTATATCGGGCAATATCATACAGTGGATAAGAAATTTTTTGACAGATCGGACACAAAGAGTTAGAGTTGGTAATGAATATTCTATAAAAAAGCAAGTTTTCAGCGGTATTCCCCAAGGTAGCATTCTGGGACCAATACTGTTTATACTTTTTATTAATGACTTGCCAGATTCTGTGCAAAGTTCATGTAAAATATTTGCAGACGATACAAAATTATATTGTTCTCCAAAAGATAGTCAAATTATACAAAATGATATAAATGAACTACAGAAATGGACAGAAACCTGGCAACTATATTTTAATACTACCAAATGTAAGGTCCTTCACATAGGCAAAAACAACCCCCAAAATGATTATTACATGACTGTGAACAATGTACAGGTATTAGTTACTAAATGTGATAGCGAAAAAGATTTAGGAATAACATTTGACTCTATGCTAACTTTTGATTGTCACGTTAGTGAAGTAATTAATAAGGCAAATAAAACTCTCGGAATTATACGGCGATGTTTTTTGTATCTAGATAAATCATCATTTGTACAACTTTACAAGTCCTTGGTTAGACCTCTTCTAGAATATGGCAATATTATTTGGTACCCTTTATTAAAGAGACAGTCCGGTGCTATTGAGCGTGTACAAAGGCGAGCAACTAAAATGGTTCCAGGACTGAAAGATATTTCTTACAGAGACAGACTGGAATCATTATGTCTGCCAAGCCTAAAAGCCAGAAGAGTGAGAGGGGACCTAATACAAGCTTATAAAATTTTTAATAATATTGATGAATTAGATACTAACAAATTTTTTGAACTAAACAAATTTGATATAACAAGAAACTCTGTTAACAAATTATTTATTAAGCATAGCCGTACTAATCTTCGAAAACATACTTTTAGTAATAGAGTTGCACCTCTATGGAACAAACTTCCACAAAATATTAAACAGGCAAAAACTTTAAACAGTTTCAAAAATCTTATTGATGAACAAGAGATTTTAAAATCTATAAAATATGATTTTGATAGTTGAGCGTCTTGAGCCGGCTTATATCAGACCTGAAATATATGTGCTAAAGATGGGACATTTAAATAAGCCGTGAGGCTTAATGATCACCATGATCTAGTCCCTACACTACTACTACTACTACTACTATACAAGTCACTAGTCGCCTTCGCTGACGCAGGCCCCGCTGTCCTCGTCGTATGCGACGCTGCACCACGCTGGTGTTGATGTATACGCTCCTGTGCTGAAGTAGACGCGACGTCCGCTCGTCGCTCTCTCTAATACTGGCGATGTAGCTCCGAGACTGTCCCTCGACGTAGTCTTACGGCAGCTACGTAGTCCCGATCTGTTGTTCGCTCACGAAGCAACTCTTCAGCGACTACACGCCCTTGCAGTCAACCCGAATCTATCGGATGTAGTCCCAGTCTGTTGGCCCCTCTCGACGCAACTCGTTGGCGGCTACCCTCGATGACTGCCTCTCGTAACGTTGACTCGCTTGTTGTAGCAGTTGAACCCTTGGCTATGGCGTGAATCCCGGCTTGGCCCCCAAAATGTTACACTCAGTTCGATGATGGTGTTTTTCTTTATCAGTATTTGATTCAGCCCCAATGCTGAAGTACTGATGAGTGTAGCTCAGATTCGTTTATCCACGCAACCCGTCCAAACAGCATACAAGTCACAAAGTCGACGTAGGAAGTTTTCCACTTTTATTCAGCACACATCAACAACTGCATACAATTCTCAACTCAACTCAACAACTTTCACAGCAACTCTCAAATCACTATCAACAACTTTACTATCTCTCAACAACAGTGCGGCACACAATTTTATAATCTCTCTCTCTTCCGGAAGAATTTCGAATACTGTAGAAATGACGCACTGCCACCAATCGAATAAAAGATCGTCATCACTGACTTACGTCAATACATATTTTTATATCTTCCGGAACGACCTCTTGCTTCGACAATCGTCCCGAAACTTCGATCGATAGTAAACAAGGAAATCCAGAGTATTCTCCGACAATATCGACCAACGAAAATTATCCACGTTATACAAAACCACTCCTAACAACAATGCAAACTCAAATCAATTCATTATTGAATACTTTGCAAAACGAAACGATTAGATCTATCGTACACGCTTCCGACATACTTTCGTTCGCGTTTCAACGTAACAGTTTATGTGAGTGTCTTTGTGGGCATGTGTGTCTGTAAGGGAACGGATGAGTGAGTGAAAGACCGTCTAAAATCACAAATTGTGTAAAGACGTAAAATGAAATAAATAAAAAAAATCCCAACGAGAGATCAGACAGCTGAAACAACAGCAAAAGCCCTTGTACGTGAATGGTTCCAGAAATACGGTGTACCTCAAAGACTTCATTCTGATCAGGGCAGAAATTTTGACTCGGAGATCATTAAGTCCCTGTGCAAGATGTATGGCATTGAAAAGTCAAGAACAAGCCCATACCACCCTGAAGGGAATGCGCAGACAGAGCGTTTCAACAGAACTCTTCACGATTTATTTAGAACGCTCCCAGAAGAGAAGGCGTTGGACAGATCATCTGCAGTCCTTAGTGTTTGCGTACAACGCCACGCCTCATGCCACCACAGGGTTTGCGCCATACTACCTAATGTTTGGTAGGCAACCACGGCTACACTTAGACACCATGTTCACCACTGAGGACGACAAGCCGTGCCCCGACTGGATCCTGCACCACAGACGAAGCCTAGACTTGGCTTACAAACACACCAGAAGACGACTGCAGGACGAAGCGCTGAAAAGGAAGGAGCGGTTCGATGACCATGTGAAAGATGACCCTGTACACAAAGGTCAGTGTGTCTTGTTGAAGAACCATCCAAGAGGCCGGAACAAGATCCAGGACAAGTGGAAGTAGGAAGTTTTCACAGTGACCGACGTGCGTGGTGCAGTTTGTAAAGTTGTCAGCCAGAAAACAGGGCAGGAGAAGCGAGTGCACATAAATGAACTGAGAGTCATGCCTGACTTTCCTGGTTCCCCAGGCAGCAAGAGCAGTGATGTAGACAGTTCTGAACTCTCTGATGGCGAGTACGTTGACGCAGCCCATGGGCAGATCAACGACGGAACAGAAAGGCAAACAGAAACAGAAGCAGCAGCAGCGGTATTACGGTCACCGCCACCCCTTCGCCGAAGTACCGGGACCACCGCGGGGAAGCACAGCAACCCCTACCTCCACGGTCCGTTCTTGCGCGAGAACAAGTGGCAGAACAGACGCAGCAGGATGAGGTCAGCAATGCCGACCATTCCACAGACCAGCACCGCAGATTGCAGCAGCAGACAGAATGCTGAACTTGTTTTCCAAGATACTTGATGATCAGATATAAATTATGAACATTTTGTCACATTCTGCCTTTATTTATTGACTTCACCAGAAAAGGACAATTTCAAACCTTGAAGAATGATTAAGTGAAAGTTTCACGTATAAAAGACTTTTTCTCATTGTACATGTTATGATTACATGCTAAGAATAAGTACATTTTTCATATCTCCACCCCTACCTCAGCCGTCCTAGCACAGTTAATTATTTACAGAGACTTATTATTTTTCCACAAGTTAAATTATCTTTGAGAATGTATACAACTTGTAGTTGGTTTCTCATTGCTGATACTTTACCTTGAGAAAGACAGCAGTAGGGCAACATTATTTTCTGTCTCTGTGAAATGACTAAACGTCCGTTCTACACTATGAATTGGTTTAAATACCAACTCGTCAGTAATTCGTTGTCGATTACAGTAGATCGAACTTAAAGTCATGTATTTTTCCCATTATTTAACGTAGAATGTATTCAACATTGTTGTTTATCTATGTTTAAATGATCTGTGGTAAATTTTGTTTAAAGGTTCAAACTTTTAACATACGATTTTGTAAAATTTCATTGTCACTCTATGTTGAATTGCTGTTTAATTTAAGGTCACATACTTAACATGTTTTTTGTGTGTTTTTTTTATCGTTTTTGTGTTTGGTCAATTTCCATTGTCAATTCATGTTTAAGTGGTATGAATGATCATTGTGCGAACCTTTATTGACATTTCATGTCACACACCGGGACGGTGTTGCAAATTGAGGGAGGGGGGGGGGGGGTGTATGTGAGAGAGTGCGTTTGCATGCGTGTGAGCGCGTGCAAGATTTGTAGTATGTTTGTGAGTGTGTTCGGTGGTTGAGACAAAGTAATTAATAGTTCAGAAGAAACTAATTGATGTGCACGAGAAAACTACGCGTGGAAATAATATTGTGAGTTGTGATAACGAAAAGTATTGATATATAAGGAATGCTTTATATGAATTGGAAAAAGAGAAGAGAATAAAGGCGAGAGAAAAGGAATGTACTCCTATTGATTCTCTGTTTTGAATGCAAGATTGATATCATCCTGATCATAACCACAGCAACCACTAACAAACCACCACTCCATCATACTACATACTGCAAGCACAGCGTTGATGCTGTGTTGATAACTGGTGACTACTGCAAGCACAGCTTTGGTGCTGTGTTGATAACTGGTGACTACTGTAAGCCATAGCGCTGATGCTGTGTTGATAACGGGTGAATACTATCCTATAAGCACAGCGTTGATGCTGTGTTGATAACGGGTGAATACTATCCTATAAGCACAGCGTTGATGCTGTGTTGATAACGGGTGAATACTGTAGTTGATGCTGTGTTGATAACGGGTGAATACTGTAAGCCACAGCGCTGATGCTGTGTTGATAACGGATGAATACTATCCTATAAGCACAGCGTTGATGCTGTGTTCATAACGGGTGAATACTGTAAGCACAGCGTTGATGCTGTGTTGATAACGGGTGAATACTGTAAGCCCAGCGTTGACGCTGTGTTGATAACGGGTGAATACTGTAAGCACAGCGTTGATGCTGTGTTGATAACGGGTGAATACTGTAAGCACAGCGTTGATGCTGTGTTGATAACTGGTGAATACTGTAAGCACAGCGTTGACGCTGTGTTGATAACGGGTGAATACTGTAAGCACAGCGTTGATGCTGTGTTGATAACGGGTGAATACTATCCTATAAGCACAGCGTTGATGCTGTGTTGATAACGGGTGAATACTGTAAGCACAGCGTTGATGCTGTGTTGATAACTGGTGAATACTGTAAGCACAGCGTTGACGCTGTGTTGATAACGGGTGAATACTGTAAGCACAGCGTTGATGCTGTGTTGATAACGGGTGAATACTATCCTATAAGCAGAGCGTTGATGCTGTGTTGATAACGGGTGAATACTGTAAGCACAGCGTTGATGCTGTGTTGATAACGGGTGAATACTGTAAGCACAGCGCTGACGCTGTGTTGATAACGGGTGAATACTGTAAGCACAGCGTTGATGCTGTGTTGATAACGGGTGAATACTGTAAGCACAGCGTTGATGCTGTGTTGATAACGGGTGAATACTGTAAGCACAGCGTTGATGCTGTGTTGATAACTGGTGAATACTGTAAGCACAGCGTTGACGCTGTGTTGATAACGGGTGAATACTGTAAGCACAGCGTTGATGCTGTGTTGATAACGGGTGAATACTATCCTATAAGCACAGCGTTGATGCTGTGTTGATAACGGGTGAATACTGTAAGCACAGCGTTGATGCTGTGTTGATAACGGGTGAATACTGTAAGCACAGCGCTGACGCTGTGTTGATAACGGGTGAATACTGTAAGCACAGCGTTGATGCTGTGTTGATAACGGGTGAATACTGTAAGCACAGCGTTGATGCTGTGTTGATAACGGGTGAATACTGTAAGCACAGCGCTGACGCTGTGTTGATAACGGGTGAATACTGTAAGCACAGCGTTGATGCTGTGTTGATAACGGGTGAATACTATAAGCACAGCGTTGATGCTGTGTTGATAACGGGTGAATACTGTAAGCACAGCGTTGATGCTGTGTTGATAACGGGTGAATACTGTAAGCACAGCGTTGACGCTGTGTTGATAACGGGTGAATACTGTAAGCACAGCGTTGATGCTGTGTTGATAACGGGTGAATACTGTAAGCACAGCGTTGACGCTGTGTTGATAACGGGTGAATACTGTAAGCATAGCGTTGATGCTGTGTTGATAACGGGTGAATACTGTAAGCACAGCGTTGATGCTGTGTTGATAACTGGTGAATACTGTAGACACAGCGTTACTATAACATAGAAGGTCTAGCTAATTTAGATACAAGGAGTAAGCTAGTGTTCAACAACCTAAGCACAGCGTTTTCACTTAGGGCTAAGTTTCATTTTTTCTTCCTGTTGTACATATTGCTTAAGTCTAGTTCAGCTCTAATGTGGTTGTTTTTTTAGTCTTTTATTAGGATCCTGTCTCATTATTTATAGTTGTCACATCCTTATTTTAGTTGTTGTTGGAGTTTATGGTTTATTTTTACATTTTAATATAATTTCCAGATTTTTTTTTTTAATGTAACGAAAGCAATTCATATATGTTTGTATAAATAGACGTTATGACGTCACTAGCGTAAGTGCGGGGTTTGCATGTCTAAAATTTCATTATTAGAGTTAGCTGATTTTATTCAGAGATTACATACCAGTTGAAGGAGAAAGACGTGTTCTTTGGAGTTCAAAGAAATCGGGATTTTTCTATGGAATAGTCTAACTGTATCTGGCCTACAGGTATTTATTATTATCAGTTATTTATAATAAGCTGTAAAGCTATTCTGAAGAAAATGGAAAGTAGTTTTTTTTTTTTTATGAATTATTGTGATTGGGTTGCAGAAGAATCCATTGTTTGAAGGAAGTACGGTAAATGGTGTAAATACCGTATTTATTCATGTAATTATTATATGGAGATACAGTTTATAATTATGATGCCATGTTGTATTCATTCATATGTGGAGATATGGGGCTGAAATAGAAATGTAATTCAGTTGTATAATTTATACTAATGATGTATGAATGCGAAGTAAATCTGTTATAAATTGAAAGTGAGCTGTGATTATAAAGTTTGGCTCATAGCCAATTATGATGTAGGCTACACAGTGTGTGTATGGTGTTTGAAGTGGCTATAGGTATTGTCATAAGAATTGTGACAATAGTGACTGTATCAATGAGGAGGCACAGGGAAGATATTCTACGAAAGGAAACTATCTTCAAGCACTCTGCCTGTGTATAGAGATTTATGATCTTGTATATGGGCAAGGTTCTGAAATGGCGTCGGATTCGACTTTCGCCGGTACTATTACTTTGCGAGGAAGCTGACTCGCTGCACATCATCATTTAAAACAAAATAAAATGTGAGTCTGGCAGAACAAAAAATCGTTTTTTTTTTCCTTTTTACGTCAAGAATTTAAAAAAAGTGATGATGAATGACGTAACGATCAGCGGTTTCCGTTACACTTTTTGTGACATCGTAAACAGTGCGGCATAAAACTTCTTCATAGAATATCAATAAAAAAATTTAATTTTCGAAAATAAACATGTATTAAGGGTACGAAACAAATTTCCATTTTAAAATCGGTTTGTATTCTTTGGAGATATGCGTCGAAATCGGCGACTCCCGCGTACATCACGTATTTTCGTTATTCAGCCTCTGGGTGTATTATTTTAATCCGCGTCGAAATCGGCGACTCCCGCGTACCTCATGTATTTTCGTGATTCATCCTCAGGGCGTATTAATCCGCGCTGGTGTTGTAATTCACTTTAATTTTTTATGCTAATAAATTATCAAACATGAGTCTAAAACTTAATATAAGCAATATAATAATCAGAATAATGATAGAATTAATCGAACGAATAATACAGGCAAACAAATTGTTGTCAACTTTTTGGTCATCAAAAATCCAAACGTGACGTACTCTTTTTTTGAGGCTCCACATTTTCTGAATAATGCGGTTAGCGTCAATTCTAACGCGCGAAACAATCGGCCCTTGTTAACATTCAACGTGATGGCCGAAGAAGAAAGAAGTGAGACGGATTCGTCCAATAATGAAGGTAAGTCGAGTGTCATGAATTTTTTCATCAAAGTTATGCACGCGTATTTTTGGTGGCTTGGTCAGTGTTTTTCGACTTTTCTGTCAACATTAGAGAAATTGAGCGTGCGTTCGTAATTGCTTTCCGTAACGTAGCCGTAGAGCATCGTTGGTGTATTACTACAGTAAATGCAAAGTAGTACCCTACGACTACGAAAATGATACGTACTTTAGAAAGAGGGATTGAGCGCAAGTCCTTATATACTGTCCGTACCGTAAGTGTAATCGCGTGAAAACTCACATTTGTAATGAGAAGGGAGGCAACACTATGCGTATGACGTAATTATTACATTCAAGCGTGAGGTCCCTTTCTATTTGCGGCCGCATGGCCGCCATGTCACTCTAAACAAGACATTCGAGTTGGTTGCGTGTAGATCTGTAAAAACACTTTCCTCACTAACACATCAACCAAAAGTTATGATAACTTCATTCCTAAGACAATGAACTATCGAGAAAATAATACATTACAGTTGAAAAATTACAAATGTCGATACAAACTACTTACGATTTCAGCGTTCGTATAAATCCCGTTTCTCACGGTCTTTCGTAAGGCAAATAGGCCAGACAGCCGTAACCCACGCACTTTAACCTTTGCACTGCGCAAAAAGCTGTGACGTCAAGACCAAAAGTAGTTCTCGAAACGATAGGCTTACGCTACTCTCATCATTACGAACGCACGCTCAATTTCTCTATTGACGGAGTAAATCTCATGTTTTTGTGATAAAAATGTGTGAGGTTAGACTTTGAGTTGATTTGAGTAAAAAGATAAATCCGGGCTTCCGCCCCGAGCCATGTTGACAACAGGACGCTCAATAACGTTCATTCGTTTAGAAGCCAGTTTTATTGTCAATTGTGCGAGTCCAGACACAACGCCGACCCACAAACACCACAACTCCATAATTATGTTGTAAGAAATGGATTATTTTGGGGTCAGTGAGCAGGTGACATTGTTTTGTTTTTTTTTTCTCTTTGAAATGTAATTGCTGTCGCGCGTTGAAAACTTTGACAGGTCGCATGCGAGACGTTGCGAGACAATACTTAGGGAAGATAACCATGACATTCGGCTTCTTCAGTAAACTAGCTGCAGTTACTTCCCTTGTTCAAATAATCGGATCCATAGTTCAAGACTTGTGAGAGTATTGTGAGCTCAAAATGGGGGAAAACGAGAACGCCGCTGGTGCTGTTGGTGGACAGACTAAAAATCTTCAGACCAAATTTTCCAACTCTTATCCTATCCCGTAATTCGGAGGTCGTAGGGGCACCACAGATGATCGTTTAACCAGCGTACTCCATCTTTCCCTGTCCTCAGCAACCCTGATTGTTTCGCTCAGTGTCAAACCAGTCCATTCTCGAATGTTGTCCTCCCACCTTTTTTCCCGTCTCCCTTTTCTTCTACCTCCCTGCACTGTGACTTGAAGGATGGTCTTTGCAAGACCTGATGATCTGGTGACGTGGCCATACCATCGGAGTTTACGTTTTTTCACCACTGTGAGCAGGTCATCGTGTTGTGCAATGGCTTGTGTGATGGTCTGTCGGACTTCGTCGTTGGTGACGTGTTGGGTATAGGAAATGCCCAGAAGTCTTCTGTAGCACCTCATCTCCATAATTTGTATTCTTCGTTGGAGATCTGCTGTGAGGGTCCATGTTTCGCAAGCATATAGCAAGATGGAGATGGCAAGGGTGCGCAGCAGCCTTACCTTGGAATGTAGACTGATGGTCCTGTCTTTCCAAATTGGCTTCAACCTCGCCAGGGCAGCAGTTGTTTGTGCGATGCTGGAGAGGACTTCCTGTCGGGACCCATTGTTTGATACAATGGCTCCTAAATATTTGAAGCTATGCACTGTGTTGAGGGGTTGGCCTTGGACTTTGATGTCACGTGTGGATGCCATTGGTGTTGTTGGTCATCATTTTGGTCTTCTCTGCAGTTATTTCCATTCCATAGGCTCTGGAGGTGGTGTCAAGCCTATGTACCTGCTGTTCAAGTTCTTGTTCCTCTCCAGCCAATCCATCAATGTCATCCGCAAAACGGAGGTTGGAGATTGCTCTTCCCCCTATGCTGACTGTGCCTTCGTGGTCTGCAAGGACATCTGACATGATGCGCTCTAGGAAGATGTGTTGGAGAGAGTAGGCATCCTTGACGCACACCGATTGTTGTTCTGAACCAGTGACTCACTGTCCGACATAATGGCTCCCCAACACCCGAAGCCACGCACCAGGCCGAGGGACTGGACCCAGACTCTGATGTCCGTGCCGACGCCACCGGCATTGCCGGCCATCACCCTGGTCATCTCTGCACCCATCTCCGCTCCACAGGCCCCGGAGGTGGTGTCAAGGCTCGGCACAAGCTAAAACCGATCCGTGACACTCTGCACTGAATTTCTCGTTCCAAGGCACGTTCATACACTGCGCTAAAAACCTGGTTATCTCTGGATTTTGAGAAGAAGGAACAAATAATATGGATTTACCATGGTTTGTTCTTTTGAAACAGGTGAAACACTTTCCTGGGATTTCAAAATTGTATGGTGAGCATTGGCAGTTGTTTGCACTACAATGTGGCCCTCCCTTGCGCCATTTTGTCTTCTTGGAGGCATGCATTCATTGCTCGATTTGAAATTTAAGAAAAAAAACTTTAGTTAAAACCTATTTTAGTGTAAGTATAAATGAAAATAGGGGCGTTTGTTTCGCACACACACACAACACGCCGTTTTGGCCAGCAAGTGACATACACGCTGCATACACATACATATGTACAGCGACACAAAAAGTATTGTGACAACCATCCATTTGTATTAACACTAATCTTCTGTTACATAATTTATTATATACTAAGTCCCTCTCAGACAGGATTACAGATTGTCACACATACACACACACTCACAAACATTGTGTAAGCTACAGGCGTACTGTGGAGTTGCTTCCTAGGACTTGTGAAAAACTGATGCCTTATTTCCTGCTGAAAAAAATCGATGACAGTGATATTCAATACACTGATTGGTCATCATGTGTAAATGCCATTCTTCTATTGTAAATTATATCCAGAAACTAAATATTACAAGAAAGACATTGATGCGTGAAGCATGAAACAAATATAGATCAACTTGTTAATATTGAGTGTGTTAATCGTATTCCAAACAAATTCTAAATTATGGGATTTGACTTTTGAGTGAACTTAGAATGAATGAATGAACATTGAAGTTTAACGTCTACACCCACCATTGGCGATATGGCAGACGGGGATAATCATCCCAGGGAAAGAGGGGTAGGGACCTGAATCAACACTGAACCACCAAAGCAATCATACTGCTAAAATGGACAGTGAAAATGGCCACATTTGATATCGCCCACCACGGGATTCGAACCTGGGTCATCGGTGTGCCAGGCGAACGCTCTACCAATTGAGCTACGGCGGTGGGACAGAGTGAACTTATTATATGCGTTGCTGAATAGGTACAAATCTAAAAAAATAAAAATAAAATAAAAATCGTGATTCGTAACAAGTTCAAACAGATCGGTAATTATTAGATTTGCATGTTATTCGTTAAAGTTGTCTAGTTCATTTCTTTACCTATTTTTCTGTTAGTATAAGACTGCTGCGCTCCCTTGTCATCTCCATCTTCCTATATGCTTGCGAAGCATGGACCCTCACAGCAGATCTCCAACGAAGAATACAAAGCATGGAGATGAGGTGTTACAGAAGACTTCTGGGCCTTTCCTATACCCAGCACATCACCAACGACAAAGTCCGACAGACCATCACACAAGCCATTGGACAACACGATGACCTACTTACAGTGGTGAAGAAACGGAAACTCCGATGGTATGGCCATGTCACCAGATCATCAGGCCTTGCAAAGGCTATTCTGCAAGGCACAGTGCAAGGAAGTAGAAGAAGAGAGAGACCGAAAAAGAGGTGGGAGGACAACATTCGAGAATGGACTGGTTTGACACTGAGCGAAGCCATCAGGGCTGCTGAGGACAGAGAAAGATGGAGTATGCTGGTTAAACGATCATCTGTGGTGCCCCTACGACCTCCGGGTTACGGGACAGGATAGGATCTGTGGTGCCCCTACGACCTCCGGGTTACGGGACAGGATAGGATATCCTATTCTGTCCCATAACCCGAAGGTCGTAGGGGCACCACAGATGATCGTTTAACCAGCATACTCCATCTTTCTCTGTCCTCAGCAGCCCTCATGGCTTCGCTCAGTGTCAAACCAGTCCATTCTCGAATGTTGTCCTCCCACCTCTTTTTCGGTCTCCCCCTTCTTCTACCTCCTTGCACTGTGCCTTGCAGAATGGTCTTTGCAAGGCCTGATGATCTGGTGACGTGGCCATACCATCGGAGTTTCCGTTTCTTCACCACTGTGGAGGATAGGATAGGATAGGATTATTATTATTATTATTATTATTAGTATTATTATTATTATTATTATTATTATTATTATTATTATTATTATTATTATTATTATTATTATTATTATTATTACTAAGGAAGACAATGTGATAGGCCTACTGGCATATTGCATGACAACCTTCATTTGGATCACCGAATTATGAAAGTAAGTTTGATGTCATTATTTTGTCCAACCTTTACACTGTTATAGATAGTATGATCATAGACCTTTACATTGTTATAGATAGTATGATCATAGACCTTTACATTGTTGTAGATAGCATGATCATAGACCTTTATATTGTTATAGATAATATAATCATAGACCTTTACACTGTTATAGATAATATGATCATTGGCCTTTACACTGTTATAGATAGTATGATCATAGATCTTTACACTATTAAAGATAGTATGATCATAGACGAGTTTATAAATCCACATTATTGAGGTGGAAGCTCTCCTATGAACGTGTGAGCAGATTAAAATATCATTGGCGAACCCTGGCAACGTCGATGCTCTTCGCAAGCAAAGGGGCCCTTATGCAATCATCAAGCGCCACCTCAGACTACAGATATAGAATTGTTAGCCCTATAGCAACCAACTGGGGCTAGCCGGTCACACTCCTCTGGGTTTATTTGGGTGCGCCTGTGTCTGTATTCTAAGCGAGAAAACCATCCAGTGCCCATAGCAAAAGACTTTTCGGAAGATCAGACACGGCGCTTAGATTGGATTTTTGCAAATAATAGATAAAAAATACCCACCAAAACAGTTGAAATATATTAACAAGTAGCCATCTCTTAGCGTCAACTAGACATTTTATTTTGTTTTCTTTAATAATAATAATAATAATAATAATTTATTTTGTATAGCGCAATTCAAACATAAAATGCTTCACAAAGCGCTTGATCACACGCAGCCACACACAGATACACACGCATAATAAATCTATTCTGCATTTAAAAACAAGACAACATGTAAACCTAGTAAAGGTAACAAACCAACAAATAAAAGTATAAAATCAGTCAATCAATCAATAAACTTATATAAAATAAATGAATAATTTCACAGAAAAAATTTAAGAGAGGGACGTTAATACCAAAAGAGGCAGATCAACAATGCCTCATCTAAGATGTAAAGTGTAAATGGTGGTGAAATACAGCAGTTTTAAAAGTAGAATAATCGTTGAATAACTAAACATCGTTACAACGTATGACAGGCCAGATGAAGAGAATAAATAAAGCTTGTGTAATGGCATTAATCTGGTTTAAAAAGAAAACATATTTGTGATTCACATAATAATAGTAACAACACCAATAACAATAATAATTAATAATAATAATAATAATAATAGCAGTTTCTAATTTCATTTACAGTGAAAACAAGTTAAGAGGGATCAAATGTCATTTAAAAAAAGCAAAACAATTTTAAGACAAGTACACGCATACGCACATGCATCCACGTACACACGCATTCACCCACACATTCACACGCATTCACCCACACATTCACACACACACACATTCACACACATATTCACACACACACACACACACACACACACACCTACACACACACATTTCAGGTATCCGCGCAACAGGGTGTCCGCAAGGGAGGATGTTCTACAGGTGTAAGAGGAAGAGATAGGTTTTCATTTGGGCTTTGAAAGAGTCAAGAGATGGGCTTTCAAATCTGATCTACGAAAACAGTTGTTGTTTGTTCCAAATATTCCTCACGGGCGACTAGTGCAAGGGTAGCATCCATAATCAGTTATTTGTGTATTTATTTCATCGCTTCATCTGCGATAGAGAGAGGGAAAAAATATATTTTAAAATTGTTTATTGTGCAACATTATTGATGACATAATTTCACGACGTAATATTGAAAAAGGGTCAAGACGACATTGTCGGCTGTTCTCGGAAATATTATTGGCCCGTATTGGTTCAAGATTGTACTTTAAAGAACCTGGATTCAAAGGCTTTTACTTTTCACAAAAATTAGTTCAGCCTTTCATCATCATCATCATCATCATCATCATCATCATCATCATCATCATCATCATCATTTTGGTTTTGTTTGGGGGGGGGGGGGGGTAGGGGGCAAGCAAATTTTTTTTAGTGGCGCAACATTCACTGTGAATGTTAAAAGAATCTGTGGGGGAGTGTGGGTGGTCTACACGTGCCTCTGTAAAGTCAATCCTTTCATTATTTAGTTTGCTGATTAAACAAACAAACAAGCCAGCCAAACGTCACCGCTTAACCGCCGGGACAGCTCTGTTGATAGAGCAATGAGCTTCTGTTACAAAGGTTGGGGGTTCGTTTCCAGGTGGCCCGGATATAAACATTGGCTGTGAGCACTGGCCATCTTACTGCTGCTATTAGTGTGATGGTTGTTTCAGTGTTTAGCTTTCCCGTCTACCCCATCCCCGGTCACTTAAGATTGTGCTCAGTGGTCTGAGCGGTGTGCCGACATTTAAACACACGACAGATAATCACGCGATACATAAACACAGACACTTCATCACGCGTCAGATTACATTACATTACATGGTTATTGCTTTAGGTCCAGCGGACTCTTCCGAGCCAAATCAGGACGAGAGAAGTGAAGGAGGATTCACCCCTGACCCTCATAAAAGATCTGCTGAAACAACCCTAGTGGTAACACTGAAGGCAATCTACCAGCCGGTCACTGTACAATAAAGACATCCCACGCAGGGGACGCTGAGGCTATACTCTAATTTATCGAACCCCCGTTTACAAAAACAAAATAGAATGCAAACATCATAATACAATATCAACAAAACACATACATATAAAATGCCTACATTGCCAAATAATAACATCATAGGAAGCCCCAGTGACTACTTGGCAGAAAGTATTCAATGTTCCCAAGCTGATCCAACAGACCTCACACACAAATGAGTTTTGTCCCGGAAGAGTTTTCAAGAAAAAAGGTAGGTGACTGGTCTAGTGAAGAAGATAGTATAGTAGATTGATAGAACAGAGCAGGAATGAGAAAGAACAAAGGAGAAAGTGACAGTGGGAATCACCCCCACTTGGGAGGGGGGGGGACGGGGGCACGCGTCAGATAAACACAGGGACAGATAGTCACTGGACAGATAAACACATGGAAATATAAACACGGCGACAGATTTACACCGGAATTAAAACTTGATAACTAGTATTTAATTTTGTATTGGTTGTATTGTATTGCATAGTTGGAAAGTGAGTATAGTTCAAAGAAACCTAGTAGAAATCTAGTAGAGTTAGTAGAGACCAAAGTTACAGATTTCAATTGGAAAGATATTGATTTTCTGGTTACTGCTTTATAAGGCGACACACGCAGATTCTGCTACTTTTGGTGATTTCACAAAGAGACTTCCAACAGTAACATTTTGAGTATGTTAAAGTGCGTGAGAATTAGAATGGAGAAATTAATTGACGTTGTAAAATGTATCAGAGTTACAAGTGTAATGCTCATTTGAAGACATTAGGAGATCGAATCGTCAGCAACAAAGATCAAGAACACACTCTTCAAGGCAACCTCTCAACATCACTCGCTCGTCTTACTGTCGGTCAAATGAAGGAAAAGATGGAATAAACATCTGAAACGCCAGCTGCAGTTGTAGGAATAGTTTTTCGTCAACTGAAAAATTATGTTCTGCAGGCGTTACCGAAACGAGCAACGCTCGCTCGAAGTCTTCAACGCCACAGAAAAGCTGCACTGGCAGACAACGACGAAGGAGCTGTTTCACCTCTTCCTCCATCTGACACAAATTTCGACGTTCCACAACGGTTTGCGAATATGATCCTGTACGACTCTGGAAGAGATGGGGACCGAGTGCTCATCTTTGGAAGCAATGTTTGCTCGATTGACTTGCACGAGCAAAGTTATGACTTGCAGATGGAACGTTCAAGGTTGTTCCTTCAATATTCTTCCAGCTGTACACCATCCATTTCAAACTCGTCCTTGGTAACAATCCAGTTGCAGTCTATTGTCTAGTTCAGAAAAAAGATCAACGAACGTACAACATCATCCTGCAACAACTGAAATGACTAATTCCGGCGGGCAATCCAGAACGAATTCTAGTCGACTCGAGGCGGCTGCGATGTCAGCATTTCAGGCAGCATATCCCTGTGCAGTCATCGCTGGCTGTTATTTTCATCTCTGTCAAAGCGTGCTAAGGAAGGTGAATGAAGTTGGGATGAAGCAAGCTATAAAACTGACAACGTTGTGCGTTGTGGAGAAGTCCGATATATACCTGCATTAGCTGTTGATCCTGAAGATAACGTCACGGATACTTTTGAGCTACTGGCAGATGACATTGGTGAAGTACAGGAGCGAATGCCCGAGCTTCTGTCATAGTTCGAACACACTTACATCCGTGGACGAAGACGGACTAGAAGACGCGACAATTACGGACCAAGTTTATTCTCTATCCAACGTTGGAATCAACATCAAGCTACAGCTGACGGTATTGCCCGAACAGCAAACTCATTAGAGGGGTGCCACTACGGTCTCCAGTGATTGTTCCAGTGTCATCATCCTACTCTCAGGACATTCTTGGATGGTATCTCGAGTGATACAGTATACAGAAGCAGAAGGAGAGTTTTCTACAGTTAATATCCGGAGTCAATCAATCGCCGAGGAAGAAATACCGTGACTTGAAGGACCGTGTAGGACGTGTAGTTAATCTTTATTTAGCTGCAAACGTTCCGCAGTATTTGCGATAAATGGCTCATCTGTCTCACCAATAGATCAATGGATATACATTACTTTTTGTTGTTGTTGCTTTCTTTATTTCCCATTAGTATTGCTTGAATAATTAAAATGGAACTGTCAACACTTATAGATTATCGAGTAATTCGGAATAACATGTTAGAGCTAGTATCCTCATTTTTACATTGTTTTTATAACCTTATGCTTTATTGCTTCAGAATCATTAAAGGTTGTGAGTTTTAAATGTTATTTTGTTGTGATTATATGTCGTATGTTTAAAACTCTTGTGTTAATCTGTCGCTCTGATTATCCGTCCACATGTTTATCTGTCGTGTGATTATCTGTGCCTGTGTTTATCTGACGCGTGATTAAGTGTCTGTGATTAAGGGTCGTGCGATTATCTGTCGTGTGTTTAAATGTCATGGAACCGTCTGAGCGTCAGACTGCGCGCCCAACACAGTAAGTGGGCAACTCGGGCGGCTTGAGTTAGATCCTGTATCGGCCAGCGCCTTGAGCACCTCTTAAGCTGGAAAAGCGCTAAATAAGATTGATAAATAATAATAACTTAATAGGTCGCTATTCAATCTATTGCAGGATAGCATGTGTAGATTGACAACATTAACGTCGTTTGTTTTTAATCATGACGCATGCTGTAGAATGTTCGCGGTCCTTATCGGCCCACATGAACCAAAACGTGACGTCACAAATAGGAAGAGGGACTGTGTATAAGGAGAAGGAGGAGGGGGAGAAAGAATTTGTTTTTAAAACCCACGTAATTTCTCACTTCTCATACCATGATGATGAAGACCATCTTCATGTAACCCGCAGCTAAAAACGCTATTGATACTACCTTAACTTAGTTCAGGGTGAGGGTATTTCGGATGAGACGTCTAATCTGTGCACGCACGCATTACATCGCACGGATTTTTAAAGATCCTGACCCTCATGTCCTAGAAGGGGGGAGCTCCTTACCACTCCCCCACTCCTCCCGGTTGCTTAGTAATGGGCTCAGTAGTCTGGGCGTCAGACTGTGCGCCTAAGGCGGCCATTGGACGCCTCTGACGCCTCTCCTGTATCGGTCAGCCCCTTGAGTCGCTCTTGAGGCGGAAAATCGCTCTATGAGAACGATGACATTAAATGATGCCAGGAATTGGAACTACTTACTGGTTTGTCCAAACAACAAAGAACACGGGAGAAAAAGCGTGGGGTGGAAGTGTATGGAGGTGGTGAAGATGTGTATGTGTGCTTGAGAGGGCTTGGGTAGTGGGGCCGTGCTTTAATTACTCATTCCATCCTTTTCTTCTTTTCCCATCCTCTGTTTCTGTGGGCAGTGATATGGTTTCCTTCCCCTGTGCACCAATAGCGATCCTTCACTAGTCAAGTTCACTCCTTTATCTGATTTAGTCTGACAACAGTTTTCACCATTCTTGCAGCGTCGCGTGGAATTCCCCCATTTTTCTCAGCGGACACTTGGAGTTTTAATATTTATAAATTCGCTTTCATCTTTCTTCCCCTCCCTTCTGCCATTCAGGGATTTTCCTCCTTTTCTTGCATGTTGTTGCTGTTGCTGTACGTTGTTGTTGATGTTGATGTTGGTGGTGTTCTTGTTTGTGTTGTGGTTTTGTTGTTATTGATGTTGTTATTGTTGTTGTTGTCCTTCTTCTTCTCCTCCTCCTCCTTCTTCTTCTTCTTCTTCTTCTTCTTCTTCTTCTTCTTCTTCTTCTTCTTCTTCTTCTTCTTCTTCTTCTTCATGTTGAGCATTCTTAAAACGCATTGTTGGAATGTTGTCATCTGGATCTTGTTATTACTGAATTAATAGTGTTTAGTAGTACTTTCAACAAATGTATCGTTTAAACGTAATTTTTTCACATTTGTACATTAGACAGTTTGATCATCGAAGAGTTTCTTCATCCATATACTTGAGGTGAAAGCTCAACGGTGGAATGTAAGCAGCTTAAAAAGACACTGGGCCCTCTGCTCACGCCATACCGCTATCCTAGTGAAGAAGTCCTTGAGACAGTCATCAAACGTCCCCCGATATTACAGGCACTACAGTTCTCTCACTTGGTTATTTCACAACAACGCCTTAGAGTATATTGGTCGCGGTTTATCTGTGTGCGCTAGCGTCGGTATTGTAAGGGGAGATCAGCCATATCTACTGATATAACAGACGACCTTTTGACAGCTTCCACACGACGTTTAGATTCAAATTTTGGAAATATTACACACACAGAGAAAATAGATTAATATATTAGCAAATAGTCATTTCATACTGTGTACGAGACATTTTATACGATTTTGCTGTGAGAGAGAGAGAGAGAGAGAGAGAGAGAGAGAGAGAGAGAGAGAGAGAGAGAGAGAGAGAGAGAGAGAGAGAGAGAGAGAGAGAGAGAGAGCAGGGGGGAAAGGAGAGACAGAGATAAGATAAGATAAGATAACAATTTTATTTTGCAAGGGTAAAAGAATAAGCGCTGGATGCGCTTTTTTACATCTTGCCCTTGGGGCTTTAACAATAACTATTAAATACAACTCAAGGTTATAACATTCACATCATGGAACAATAACAAATAAACAAAGTCATCATTAGATAAAATCCTTTTCAAACAATTGAAATCAAATTAATGTTGTTAATCTCAATCAACAACATTAACAATTAATGTGTATTTAATTTTTAATGTGTTTTAGAAGACGTGTTCTAAATGATGTAAATTTAGATGCTGGAGTGCGGAGATCTTCAGGAAAGTTATTCCACAAAATGGAACCGGAATAAGCTAGACTAGTTTTGTAGAGATCAATTCTTGGAATTGGAACATTTAATTTTGTGGACGATCTGGCAGTTTTTTTTGAAAAAAGAGAAGAAAGATAGGAAGGTGCATTGCCAGAAAGGACCTTGTGCATGAAAACGCCTTTATTAAATTTTAGTCTGTCGGTAAGGGGTAGAATATTGATCCGTTTATAGTCATCTGGAGAGATTTTTTGTTGCAGCAAAATTTGTTTAATTGCACGTTTGTGAATTCTAATTAAAGGTTTCATTGCATTGCCACTGGCAGAATCCCAAATAGTAGAAGAATAATCAATAAATGATTGAATATGACCGGAGTAAAATAGTTTACGAGAATGTAAATTTAATAAATGCTTTATTCTTGACAATTGGTAAGTCTTTTTAGAGAGAGGAAGAGAGAGTTTGATTGATTGATTGGTTGTTGCTTTAGGTCCAGCGGACTCTTCCGAGCCAAATCAGGACCGGACAACCCCCGATCCGCATAAAAGATCTGCTGAAACAACTCTAGTGGGAAAACTGAACGCCCTCCACCGGCCAGTCACTTTACAATAAAGACCCCGGACGGCTGGGGCTTTACCCCAACTACTCGAACCCCCGGTTACAAAAACAAAATAGAATACAAACATCATTATAAATTATGAACAAAACACATACATATAAAATGCCTATATTGCTAAATAATAACATCATAGGAAGCCCTAGTGACCACCCGGCAGAAAGCGTCCAATACTCCCAAGCTGATCCAACAGACCTCATTCAAAAACAAGGAGTCTTGTCCAGGAAGAGTTTTCAAGAAAAAAGGTAGGTCATTGATCTAGCGAAGAAGAAGATAGTATAGCAGAGTGATAGGACAGAGCAGGAATGGGAAAGAGCAAATGAGGAAGACAGCGACAGTGGGAATTTAAAGCACTAAATTTCCAGAAAGTGGGGATACTATTTATACTGAAACCCCCGGCACTCCAACGGTACTGTTGCCGCAGTGAATCTGTCATGCCTATAAAGGAAAGACAGGTTTTCAACTGGGGCTTTCACTTTTCCCTTTATAGGTTAGAACAATCTACAGTGGCAAGATTGCTCAGGACCCCAAGGGGTAGAAAGAGAGAGACAGAGAGAGAGTGGAGCTGGATAAGGGGAGGGGTTTTCATCATGTTATTTACGAGCAGTGTTAATTGCAAACTTGTTTGTAAACATCCTACTCCCAGCCTCCACATAAACCTTCAGGTCAGGAAAACGAACTGTATTTGTACCCTTTCCCCCATTACTGTGAACCGCCGACCTCCGTCATCGCCCAAACTAATTTCTCAGCTTCAAAGACTTCCGCGGCTCTTTGGAAGCCAGGCTATTTCGTCCAATCTCCGTGGAATTGGGCTGCAGAGGAACGGCATGAGCGCAAGAAGGATGATAGGGAATGGACAAATGTGTGTGAGTCTCCCTCTCTCTGTCTGTCTTCTCTCTCTGCCTGCCTGTCTGTCTCTCTTTGTTTCTCTCTCTGTCGCTTTCTATGCATCTATCTCTCTCCCTCTCTCTCTTTCAATCCCCCCCCTCTCTGTCTCTCTCTTTCTCTGTCTGTCTCTCTCTGTCTGTCTGTCTCTCTCTCTCTCTCTCTCTCTCTCTCTCTCTCTCTCTCTCTCTCTCTCTCTCTCTCTCTCTCTCTCTCTCTCTCTCTCTCTCTCTCTCTTATTGATAGTTATTGTGTGTATCATAGTGTTTTGAACAGATGAGCTTCTTCTTCTTCTTCTTCTTCTTCTTCTTCTTCTTCTTCTTCTTCTTCTTCTTCTGCATCATCACCATCATCATCATCACCATCATCATCATCATTATCATCATCATCTTCTTCTTCTTCTTCTTTGTTTGTGTAGAACACCCCTTGGGGTCATGAGCAATCTTGACACTGTAGATTGTTCTAACCTAAAAAGGGAAAAGTGAAAGCCCCAGTTGAAAACCTGTCTTTCCTTTATAGGCATGACCGATTCACTGCGGCAACAGTACCCCCGTTGGAGTGCAATCAATCAATTGTGTAGAACCATAATGTTTTATCAAACCAGTATCAACCGTGATTTGACTTGGTTAAGGTAAAGGTGGTCCCATAGCCTTGTGGCCGTAGGGGAGCGTGATGTTGGAGATCACACTCATCTTGGGCCAGCGTAATGAGGGTGATGCCCATCTCTCTCCCTCGCTGCTTTACCTTCCCAACCTTTAAGAGAGTAGGTACTCAGTCACAGTTGAGCCAACTGGGGGCGTTGTTATTTGTCGCTACACGTTTTGCGGTCACCCATCCAAGTGCTAACCGCACTGGACGGTGCTAAACTTGCGACACAGTAGCGAGTGCTCCAACCACTGCGCTATCCGACACCCCAAATTGTAAAGTCTTCCTTTAAAAACTCAATTAGGATAACTGTTAATAGGTAACTTCCTCCTTCAAAATCATGTTTTTGAATCCTATACATCTTTGGTACTGCTTATAGTAACATAGTACAAAAATACCTTAAATACTCATGCACGATCGCTGCTTTATTGTCAACAGAACAATCTTCTTATCCCTACGATGAAATGAATAGCGGGTAAGTAATGAGTACACGTATGCCCGTTTTGTATGTAGGTGTATCAGTGTGTAAGTGAATGAGGGATTGAATGTGTGTGTGTGTGAGTGAGTGTGTGTGTGATGTGTGTGTGTGTGATGTGTGTGTGTGTGCGTGTTTGCTGTTGAAATGATGTTTACAAAGTGCATGTGATACGGAGGAAAGTGGGTATTTGTGGGTAGTAGTTCTTAATATATATGGTTTTAAATTATGATTCTGCATCTATTTTTATTCCTGTTAAAGTTGTATTGGGAGTACTCTCCGTGTGTACATAAGGTCATTTAAAATTTTTATTCTTATTCTTACTGGTTATTTCTGCGCCAACGCTGCCTTTGTAATTGTAAGGTCAAATTAAACGAATTCAGATCTAATCTTCTTGTGGCGCCATTTTGTATGCCATGCAGCAATCGCGAAGAGTCCTGCCGACGTCATTTCAGAAAAGGATTTCCCTACCCATAATTCCCCTGGGTTTTGAAGTTTCAAAAAAATTATTTTAGGCCGTCGAAGCATGTAAAGGGAAGCAACCGGTTGTACGCGCACATCTACAGAGACATAGAAGGGAGATACTAACTTGTTAGTTGATATACTTGTGGCGAGGTATAATGAAAAATAACTGTTCGGGTTGGGCCGTGGTCTCATGGACGTGACCGAGAGTCGGGAGTCAAACACCCCGCTCCGCTACTCCTAGCATCGGCAAAGGCAGGTTTCTGCTAACTTGGACTAGTCAGGGTTAAGATGTTGCTGTTTTCTAGCCATTAACAATCATTGTTAGCCAGAGAAGTCACGCCCGTCTTGCATAGCCATTCGCCACAACTTTACCACCGTGAAAAGGTCTAGTTCCTACAGTTTACCATGTGTGCTATATTTCTTTATGTAAGGCATAGATGAAAAGGATGAACATATATCATTCATGTCTATTTTAAATATATTTTTTTAAAAAAAACGTTTATATTAAAAATGCCATGTTAAAATAGTACGGCAGGGATGTCGTTTGGGTCGGATCTTCGGCTTTTAGCCGAAATTTGTATTTAAAAAAGCCGATAAACTGTCCGTCATGTCGGCTCGCCGAGCCGAAGTTTTCACAAGTGAATCGGCTCGGTTTTGTCCATTTTTGCGATATTCCGGTGCTGTACGCTTGCAGTTTAGGTGAGGATTCGATAGCCTAATTACTAAATTCTGTTTTCCTGAAAAGGTTGCACTCAGCGAACAGACCCGTATTGGTCATAGCCCGATGTCGTCCATGATAAAATTGACGTCAATAAAGCCAGTAACGTACGAAATAAAACGTCACTTTCTCATACAGGCTTTAGGCAGTGCTTAAAAATCATTTTCAAAATGCCTCCGAAAAAGAAATCGAAATTGTTGGCCGGACAAAGTATACTGTCGTTTGGCAAAAAAGAAGTACTGCCTGACCAATCCACTGGCACCACTGACAGTGACGGGCCTTTCACTTGGGCAAATGCGCTGAGTGGTGAATCTATCGCTGTTGTTTCCTCCACCACTGGCACTGAAGTGAAAGAGTCTACCAGTACCAAACAAGGCAAGTCGTTTTTAAAGTTCCAGGAAAAATGGAAGCTGTCCCACCCCTGGGTCATTTACAAGGATGGAGCTATGTTCTGCCAGATATGTATATCGGGAGGGTGCCGGAATGCATTTACACAAGGCAGCACAAATTTCAAAGCTTCTGCCTTGAATGAACACGTATCTGGGATAACATGCTTGAGCTCTGGCACCTGAATGGGAAGTTCAATTTAGAAGACTTTCCGAACATGCTGAAGCTTGGGCATCTTGCACTGACCAGTCCTGTCCACACTGCTGGATGCGAACGAGGGTCTTCAGCACAGAACCTGGTAATGACAGCCCTCAGGAACAGACTCACTGCTGAAAATCAGGACATGTTGATGAGGGTGAAACTGCACGGGCGCAGCATTGACCTGAATAGAGCTTTGGCTGCCTGGCGTCAGGCTAAACCCAGAAAGCTGTAGGCCAAACAGAAACTCTGACAGTATTGTGGTCTGTCAAGGGACAGTCTAAACTTTTTATTGTTTTTGTTTGTCTAAAAATTTAAGAAAATAAAATTTCTTTTCAATGTTCTTATTCTACTCTGAAAATCATGTTTTATTACAAAGAAATGCATCCACAGAACACCTTTAATATATGGAGGTGGAGGGTGCACGTTAACGTAGTGAATCTAGTAAAAAAAAAAAAAAAAAAAAAAAAAAAAAACTTGTGAGACTGCTTTGGAAGAGAGAGCCGAAACTTTCTGTAAAAAGCCGAAAGTTTCACGGCTGTTTCGGCCAAATCGCCGAAGAAAAAATTTCCTAACAACATCCCTGCAGTACGTAGATTCATATTCATCAATAACAACAAATAATAAAGCAAATAAATGCGATGTGTGTGTGTGGGGGGGGGGGGGGGGGGGGGTGGCTAGGTAGAAACGACGTTACTCTGACATACACTTGAAACTCTACGTACTTTTTTTGTTTTGACGACCCGTTATTTTGACGTCAAAACAGTGTTCCGTTAGGGTTAAGACTGTGTTAGGCTTAGGGTTAGGTTAAGGGTTAGGGTTTGGGTTAGGGTTAGGGATAGCTTCAAAAAATGGAAAATTGTCAAAATAATGTTAAGTGTGTCAAAATAATGTATGTAGAGTTTCACGACAGTCATCACAACTGCGTTTCTACACGGTTATGTGGGTGTGTGGGTGTGTGGGTGTGTGTGTGTGTGTGTGTGTGTTCAAAAACACACTTTTGGCCTTTCTCAAGAACAACGTAACCGAAATTCACCAATATTACCTTGTGCCCACTTTACCTACTGCTAAGCATCATTCCAGTTTGTACTTTCTCAAAGGTCAAGGTCATTGTTCGTCATCATTTTATAAACACGATTTGCGCTGTATCTAACAATTGGCTGATCCAATTGTGACAATTGTTGGTTTGCTGATTGTGGCCCATGATTCTATCTGTTCCTTTTGCTTCTTTAGGATAAAGACCAGTCTGTTCCTTTTGCTTCTTTAGGATAAAGACCAGTCTGTTCCTTTTGCTTCTTTAGGATAAAAACCAGTCTGTTCCTTTTGCTTCTTTAGGATAAAAACCAGTCTGTTCCTTTTGCTTCTTTAGGATAAAGACCAGTCTGTTCCTTTTGCTTCTTTAGGATAAAGACCAGTCTGTTCCTTTTGCTTCTTTAGGATAAAAACCAGTCTGTTCCTTTTGCTTCTTTAGGATAAAGACCAGTCTGTTCCTTTTGCTTCTTTAGGATAAAGACCAGTCTGTTCCTTTTGCTTCTTTAGGATAAAGACCAGTCTGTTCCTTTTGCTTCTTTAGGATAAAGACCAGTCTGTTCCTTTTGCTTCTTTAGGATAAAGACCAGTCTGTTCCTTTTGCTTCTTTAGGATAAAGACCAGTCTGTTCCTTTTGCTTCTTTAGGATAAAGACCAGTCTGTTCCTTTTGCTTCTTTAGGATAAAAACCAGTCTGTTCCTTTTGCTTCTTTAGGATAAAGACCAGTCTGTTCCTTTTGCTTCTTTAGGATAAAGACCAGTCTGTTCCTTTTGTTTCTTTAGGATAAAGACCAGTCTGTTCCTTTTGCTTCTTTAGGATAAAAACCAGTCTGTTCCTTTTGCTTCTTTAGGATAAAAACCAGTCTGTTCCTTTTGCTTCTTTAGGATAAAGACCAGTCTGTTCCTTTTGCTTTTTTAGGATAAAGACCAGTCTGTTCCTTTTGCTTCTTTAGGATAAAAACCAGTCTGTTCCTTTTGCTTCTTTAGGATAAAGACCAGTCTGTTCCTTTTGCTTCTTTAGGATAAAGACCAGTCTGTTCCTTTTGCTTCTTTAGGATAAAGACCAGTCTGTTCCTTTTGCTTTTTTAGGATAAAGACCAGTCTGTTCCTTTTGCTTCTTTAGGATAAAGACCAGTCTGTTCCTTTTGCTTCTTTAGGATAAAAACCAGTCTGTTCCTTTTGCTTCTTTAGGATAAAAACTAGTCTGTTCCTTTTGCTTCTTTAGGATAAAGACCAGTCTGTTCCTTTTGCTTCTTTAGGATAAAGACCAGTCTGTTCCTTTTGCTTCTTTAGGATAAAGACCAGTCTGTTCCTTTTGCTTCTTTAGGATAAAGACCAGTCACAACATCGCCAACAAATCTACACATTTCAAAATGCTTGTATTATCGGCTGTGTATGTGAGTGTCCAGCTTGCCATCATTCTTGTCTCTTCATCTGATCATGAAGGTACAGTCAGCATAGGGGGTAGAGCAATCTCCAACCTCCGTTTTGCGGATGACATTGATGGATTAGCTGGAGAGGAACAAGAACTTGAACAGCTGGTACAGAGGCTTGACACCACCTCCAGAGCCTATACATGTAGAATGGAAATAAGTGCAGAGAAGACCAAAATGATGACAAATAACACCAATTCCTCAACACGGACATCAAAATCCATGGCCAATCCCTCAACGCAGTGCATAGCTTTAAATATTTAGGAGCCATTATATCAGACAATGGGTCCCGACAGGAAGTCCTCTCCAGGATCGCACAAACAACTGCTGCCCTGACAAGGTTGAAGCTCATTAGCAAAGAAAGGACCATCAGTCTACATTCCAAGGTAAGGCTGCTGTGCTCCATTGTCATCTCCATCTTCCTATATGTTTGCAAAACATGGATCCTCACAGAAGATCTACAACGAAGAATACAAAGCATGGAGATGAGGTGCTACAGAAGACTTCTGGGCATTTCCTATACTCGGCAAATCACCAATGACGAAGTCGGACAGACCATCACACAAGCCATTGGACAACACGATAACATGCTTACAGTGGTGAAGAAACGGAAACTCCGATGGTATTGCCACGTCAGCAGAGAATCAGGCCTTGAAAAGATCATCCTGCAAGGCACCGTGCAAGGAGGCAGAAGAAGAGGGAGACAGAAAAAGAGGTGGGAGGACAACATTCTAGAATGGACTGGCTTGACAATGAGCGAAGCCATGAGGGTTGCTGAGGACAAAGAAAGATGAGTATGCTGGTTAAACGATCATCTGTGGAGCCCCAACGACCTTCGAGTTACGGCTTAAGATAGGATATAATATTTTATATTTATATTTGTTTCAAAGAAATGGTGATAGATAGGGTGCCTGTGGTGTGTGGTGGTGTGTGTGTCTGTGTATGCGTGTGTAGGTGTGTGGGTGTTTGTACCAACATCAGGGACAAATTCCCTGGGTAATGTCACTTGTTGGAATAAATTATGTTTTGTCTATTGTGAGTTTGGCATTGAACTTGTTTGTTTCATTTTTCTTGCATATTGATTTTCTGCTCATGTCAAAACATTGAGAGTTGAGCGATAAAGCTACAAGGATTGACAGAAATAAAACACGCCAGATACAAAGGTTATCTTAATCCTTATGCATTTCCCTAGTTGAACAGACTAGGTGTTGCAAGCCAACTGGCATTATAGAAACAAAGGAAGGGGAGGGGGGGTGGAAGAAGAAGGGGGAGTGCGAGTGGGTGCGAGCGAGCGTGTGTGCGCCAAACGGGATTTGTTTCAATTCCAGTGGTAAAACTGAAACATAATAAATAATAATGAAAATTATACTTGAAAATCAACTACGTCACACAAATAAATGAAAACCTATCAGCCCTAACTTCCTGTCTGTCCATTGAAACGCGGGGACAGCCAGGCAGACAAAGAACACTTTTTTTTTGGGCGGGGGGGAGGGGGGGGTGAGGGTGGATGAGGTTCGCAGGGATTGTTGTTGTTTTGTGTTTGAAGGGAGGAACTAGAAAATAACAGACCACTGCGTACCATTTACGTCAGAGTGAACGATCATCGAGAGCGAGAGTTTGACAATATAAAAGAAGGCTATGACACTGACAACTCTCTCTCTCTCTCTCTCTCTCTCTCTCTCTCTCTCTCTCTCTCTCTCTCTCTCTCTCTCTCTCTCTCTCTCTCTCTCTCTCTCTCTCTCTGTGACACTTCTTGTTAGACGACTTATCAGTACCCGATTCAGCCCGATGCTTGAATCTTGGTATGTGTAACTCGAATTCGAATAGCCACGAAGCCTGTTCACTCAGCAACAAGGCAGGAGTCGTCGTATAAAATTCAGTGGACACCAACAACTTTGTACAAGATCGCTTTCAGAAAATACCTACCTACTCGCTAGCAGAGAGTGCATTACTTATATAGTCTCTCTGCAATCCAGTAAAGCTTAGAACAGTCCAGAATGACGCAATAACACCCAATCAAAATAAATCTCGTCACCGGAACTGTGCACTGTCCTCTACGTCACAGAATGTTAACGAATTTACAGGACTCACAAGCTGTCGCCAGAAAAACCTGGGACATTCGATCGATAATAAACAAGTAATTCTAGAAAAGTCTCAACGATACTATAATAATATCGATCGACGAAAATTGTCAAAATTATACAAACCTTTCTCTAGCCACAGCTCAGTATCAAATCAAAGGTTTTAAAAAAATACAAGCTATTACTTTCACTCTTTTTTTTTTTTTTAGCACAAAACGTTGGGAACTATCGTGCACGTCTCAATCTTAAAATGGTTTTGTGTGGCGCGGCCGCCGGAGTGGCCTAATGGGAAGAACGGTCGGTCGATAGTGACGAGTGCGTTCAACTTGGAGTAGTGACTCTTTATTCGATGTTTTATTTTATACCGTATCGTAAGTCTACCAGCCTCACTTTAAAAACAAAGCATGAAGAACACAAAAATTGTCATCGTGGCATTAGATGGCCAACTCACAATATACGCATGCACAATTCCGGGATGGCCTAGTTGTCCAAAACGATTGGCAGAGCGCGAAACGCAGCAAGCTGACGCCTTGAGTAGATCGAGCTTGATACTGAACCGTCAGGAGCCCTTTGTGCCGGTAAGTGCGTTTTCTAAGAGGAATGTTTGCTGTACAATATTGCTGAACAATGTCGTTGGTTAAAACCTGCTCACTGTGCAACATGACTAGTTTCAATGGTTGGCTTCAGGGATCCGTTGATTCATACTTCCTGTTATGACAGGCCTACAGGTGGCGCTTTGAACACAGAGGGTCGCAGTATTAACAGGCCGCCCCCACCTTTTCTATGGTCTGGTAAATATATATGATGAGGGCTTTTTAGCCCAATTTTATTGTCCTTAACGCTCATGCAATAGGACGTTAAGCATCGTTTTTCGTTCGTTGCAAGCTGGATTGAAAACCCTACCCATTTTTCCTGGGATGGTTATCCCCGTCTGCCATTTCGCCAGAAGTGAGTGTAGACTTTAAACTCCAATGTTCATTCACAGAATGTTCACAGAATGTTCGTGCTGTAAACAAACTCAACTATGCTAAAAATAAATTTAAAATAAAAACAACTTTGACTTGTCAATGCGTCCATCAATCTCTGTTTATTTTTCTATTTGTTTGTCTTTCTGTCTTTGTCTTTCTGTCTGTTTGTCTTTCTGTCTTTGTCTTTCTGTCTGTTTGTCTTTCTGTCTTTGTCTTTCTGTCTTTGTCTTTCTGTCTGTTTGCCTTTCTGTCTTTGTCTTTCTGTCTGTTTGCCTTTCTGTCTTTGTCTTTCTGTCTGTTTGTCTTTCTGTCTTTGTCTTTCTGTCTGTTTGTCTTTCTGTCTTTGTCTTTCTGTCTGTTTGTCTTTCTGTCTTTGTCTTTCTGTCTGTTTGTCTTTCTGTCTTTGTCTTTCTGTCTGTTTGTCTTTCTGTCTGTTGGTCTTTCTGTCTGTTTGTCTTTCTGTCTGTCTGTTTGTCTTTCTGTCTGTCTGTTTGTCTTTCTGTCTTTGTCTTTGTGACGAAACGAGTTTTCAACAGAGACGGCATATATTGTGCAGAGTTGCACATCTCTCATATACAGTGTACATAGTATATCGGCAGTTTCTTTTACTGCCTATGAAAGATTTAAGTATTTGTGGTTTCACGTGATTAACGCGGATAGGGCATATGCGGAATTAGGAAATGGGGTTACTGAGCTCGATTCGAGTTTGTCCTGTGTGCTGGTATGCTATTTAGCTAGCAGAGTCATTTTGGTTGCTGTTACAGGCAGACGTCTTTTTGACAGAGTAACGTTGTGACTGTGTGTCAGGTTAGACTACGTATCTGTTCGTAGGTTTCGAACCACCCAAGGTCTTTTGCCCTCGTCGGGACAAGGATGTTAAAAAGTCTGTAGTGGGAGGACTGTGACTGCCATCTATTGAGTATATAGGTGTAGAGTTCTGTTCTAAAGCTGTGTGGCCCTCGATTGGGCACCTGCTAATGCTCAAGTACTTCGCCAGTATTGAGATGCTCCAGCCATAGCTAGCATTAGCCAGAAACGGATTTGAACTCTCAGACTAACCAGTGTGCTGTACTGTGTCGTATAAGTGTTGTGTTGTGCAGCGTCGTGTACTGTGTGCCGCAAGCCGAGAACCTAAGAGGTGAGTGTAAATCCTGCAATTCTTTTCCTTAGTGGCTGTGCTCCGAGTCTGCGTACGTGAATGAATGAGGGGGAAAGGAATGTATTTTGATAAATAGTTGTTTATCGATTTTATATGATTTTCATATAATTTTCTTGGTTTAACGTTTGTATAAATAATGTCGTTGCTGTTGTTGCCAAGTGGGTCAAAGGGCGACAATGAGGTATGCATGTTAGAGAGAGAGAGAGGGGGGTGATGAATGTGAAGGAAGGGAGACGATGTACTGCGTTGGAGAGGGGTGATGAGGGTGATGAATATGAGGGAAGCGCGTTTGTATTATAGCGTGATAGAAACAATTGTGAATGGGAAAAGATAATGTATTATAACGTAGAGAGGAGTGATGAAGATGGAGGTGTAGTTGAGATGAATCGCTATGATGTGAATGGGAATGCAGTTGTAATAATTATGTTTATTTATGTAAACAACCATGTGTCAAGGAAGAGATAAATTAGAGAATTAAGAAATGCATTGTGTTTTAAGATGCATGTATAAACAGGTCAAGATGGCGGACGGTGAAAGACTTATTCTGTTATGAAGTGTTTAAATTGTTGTGGACAGGCTAGTGAGACTGCTTATTTGTCCACAGGATTGGGCTTCGATTCGATGCGATTTTCGATTCGTTTTTCCATCTTTGCCAGCACTGTTTTCTTCTGTGTATCGACTGCTGCCACTACTGTTACGCCCTTACTACTGGTATAACTCTGCGACGCTTGCATGTCTCTGCGGTACCACTGTGTTGGGTATACGTCAGCTTGAGACCTCTACCCTTGCCGCTGAAGGGTGTGGATGTTGCCTGGGCTCACCGCCAACACCGCTACGTCCCTTTTGCTATCGGCGCCGCTGCTGGGGAGTGACCCTCCATCACCGCCGGACCTACCATTGCTTCGGACGAGGTGTTCCAACAGCTACAGGATCTCAGCTACACCGCATCCACAAACATACAGACTCGCATTCACACACCTAAAAACATATCTAATATAAATTACTTTCTGTACCTGAGTAATTACCTGCAGTAGTACTTGAGCTCAATTAATCGATAGTTAGGTTTCGAACATTGACTTTGAACTATAAGCTAGCTAATTCATTACGATTGAATTTAAAAAGTTTTTGCTGAATGTGGATTTAACTTTGAATTGTGTTTATTTGAAATTTAACTGATTGTCATTCTTGTTGCATACTGTTGTGGATATTCTGTTGTGTATAGTTCCGGGGTTTTCAGTTAGACAAGGGAGGTAATTGTTTAGTAAATACTGGGTTGGGGGTCTTGATAGGGGTTGAGGGTGGTTTAGTATCCCATATCCTGTGTGTGTGTGTGTGTGGCATTGTTGAATAAAAGTGTGTGATTGTTCATCTGGCATTTTGTGTTAGTTTTTTTTATTTGAGTTTCTATCCTTCCACTCGTTCTTTGAGCTGAACCCGCTCGGGTGACGCGACAGTCTTTCTGTCTGTTTGTCTTTCTGTCTGTCTTTCTGTCTGTTTGTCTTTCTGTCTGTTTATCTTTCTGTCTGTCTGTTTTCTCACTGTCTATTTCTCTCTCTCTCTCTCTCTCTCTCTCTCTCTCTCTCTCTCTCTCTCTCTCTCTCTCTCTCTCGCTATGTATATCAGTCTCTGACTGTTTTCATCCCTGTCTCTGTGTCTCTTTCTGTATCAGTCTCTGTCTCTGTCACGTTTAGAACAGGTGACACGGGTTTACCATTTCCTGTTGTTGAGGACAACTCTGGCAAAGAGATGTTGGCTTCGATGATCAGTTTCATCTCTCCTTGTTCGCCATTCAGACCTGCGTCACCATGCAACCAGATATACACACACACACACACACGCTCGCACACACACTCGCTCGCACACACACACACACACACACACACACACACACACACGTGTAGCTCCTCTTTTCCTATCCTATCCTATCCCGTAACCCAGAGGTCGTAGGGGCACCACAGATGATCGTTTAACCAGCATACTCCATCTTTCTCTGTCCTCAGCAACCCTGATGGCTTCGCTCAGTGTTAAACCAGTCCATTCTCGAATGTTGTCCTCCCACCTCCTTTTCGATCTCCCTCTTCTTCTACCTCCTTGCACTGTGCCTCGCAGGATGGTCTTTGCAAGGCCTGATGACCTGGTGACGTGGCCATACCATCGAAGTTTCCGTTTCTTCACCACTGTGAGCAGGTCATCGTGTTGTCCAATGGTCTGTGTGATGGTCTGTCGGACTCTTTTAAGCTCCTTTTTTATTTTATATATAATCATTCAAAACATATTCCTAGTATTCATAATGTATACTTGGCAATGAATTCAACTTGAACTTAAGTGCTTTTGTTGTTGTTGCATTTTTCGATGACTGAATGTAGTTCTCATTATTTTTATATTCCTGCCTTTCACATGGATCCGTTGATTTATTTTTATTTTATTTGTAAAAAATGCTTTTGTTGTAATGTTGGTATCTGTGTGAGTGGGAACATTCAATCAAAAACAATACAGTAACAACAATTGTATTTTAACCACACAAGAAACCACGTCCAGAGAAACATATAAAGAGAGGGAAGGTTGGAGTAACAAGGGAGAATAATAAGAAAAAATATTTTTTATAATATGCAACAACAAACTAAAGTCCGCTTTAAGCGCTCATACACTATATTAACAATAATAAATATTTAAACAATATACAAAACATTATGTTAAAAAGAGGGTAGAGAATGTGATGAGAAAGACAGGAAAAGCTGGCCCAAAAGAAGAGAATGTTGGACAGTGAGGTTCTTAGCATCATGTTCAATATAAATGTACACACCAAAGTTCAACCAACTATGGAATGAATGTGCCAAGGTGAATTTTAATATAATAATCAACAAAAGCAAAAGTACTTATTATGCATTATATAACATACAATTTCATTCAAGTGGTCTCAAACTAAGCTGTTTTAGGCTTACATACAATGAGTAAACATATCATTTACATTTTTCAAGATACCTTTGTATGAATTTGTGCTTTGCTACAGTTTGGATCACAAACACCATCCTTTGGTGATTTGAAGAAAGCTGCATGAAATAGCAACGCCTTAATTTTAAAAAAAAAACATATCTGGCCATTTTCATTTTAACAAATCACTAAAAGGAGTTTTTAAAACTGTGAAAGAAGATAATCCACATTTTTTCTTTTGTGCATAGGCATTTTGCACAGATAAAATATTTTGCGAATAGCAGGCAATTATACGTAAGTATCACACATAACTTGATTTGTCGATAACGAAATAAAGAGTTCTCTTTGCAACTGAAAGTGTACGTTGCTGTGCCCCACAGTGATTCTCTCCTGCTCTGTGCTTTACTTTCACAGCCGCTACTATGACCCCTAATCAACTCATTTTCAAGGGACGCAACTCTTGTAAAAGGCAACGCAAAATGAAGTTAGTTTTCGGTCTCGGAATAGTCTGTGATCCAAAGTAAAGTATGTCTGCCCTTACTGGACAAGTTATGTTTACGTCTAAAACAGCTGAGATTTCTTTTACATCAATGTGGTTAATTATATAAAATAAAAATAAATTTAGCATCTTCGTCAGCCTTCATCTCCATCATCATCATCATCTTTATCTTCATCATCTTCATCATATTCATATTTATCATCTTCATATCCTTCATCCTAATTTTCGTCATCTTCTTATTCGCCATACGTCATCTTAATTTTCATCATCTTCTTATTCATCGTTTTCATCATCTTCAGCTTCATCTTCCTCAGATCATTAGCAGCGGGAGCACAGCAACAACGACAATTACAATACATTACATTACATGGTTATTGCTTTAGGTACAGCGGACTCTTCCGAGCCAAATCAGGACCAGAGAAGTGAAAGAGGACTCACCCCTGACCCGCATAAAAAAAATCTGCCGAAACAACCCTAGTGGTAACACTGAAGGCAATCTACCAGCCGGTCACTGTACAATAAAGACATCCCACGCAGGGGACGCTGAGGCTATACTGTCATTTATCGAACCCCCGTTTACAAAAACAAAATAGAATACAAACATCATTATTATTATACAATATCAACAAAACACATACATATAAAATGCCTACATTGCCAAATAATAACATCATAGGAAGCCCTAGTGACCATTTGGCAGAAAGCATCCAATATTCCCAAGCTGATCCAACAGACCTCACACACAAATGAGGAGTTTTGTCCCGGAAAAGTTTTCAAGAAAAAAGGTAGGTGACTGGTCTAGCAAAGAAGAAGATAGTACAGCAGATTGATAGAACAGAGTAGGAATGAGAAAGAACAAAGGAGAAAGACAGCGACAGTGGGAATTTAAAGCACTACATTTCCAGAAAGTGGGGATACTATTTATACTGAAACCCCCGGCAAACCCCAAGGGGACAACGATAATAACAACATCGTCGTTATTATGAACACTATCATAACAATAACAAAACGCCTTAAACACAGGTTAATGGTCGACATATTTTACTTTTTTGATTTCAATCGTTCTTAGAGAGCGCTTTTCCAGGTCAAGAGCTGCTCAAGGCGCTGGCCGCTACAGGATCCAACTCAAGGCGCCCACTTGCTGCCTTAGGGCGCATCGTCTGACTTCCCAGACCACTCAGCACAATCCTGGGTGACCGGGGATAGGGCCCGGGGGAGAAGGGACCTAGTGCGTGCTGGCTGCATTTGTGTAGCCCGCACTCGCCCGTCTAGGACATGAGCGCCAGGATCTTTAAAGTCCGTGCGGTGGAATGCAAAGACTAGACCTCGGTTTATACTCTCATCGCACTTAGCTGTCTGTTGTTTAAACCTCACAGCTACGTTGGAGTACAACTTTGACAGGAGTCTGTTCAAATGTCGCTCATTATCATGTAAACCACCATTGGAAACTGGCGGCTAAAGATCCTTTCACGGAGTCTCAACGATTGCGAGAATCTTCAGAAGACAAATGAGAAGAAAAATAGGGTTGGTTTCGTATTTCCTCACCGCAATTTTCACCGTAATAACAATAACATTAAATCTATATTCTCTACGCTTTTGGCTTGTTGATGTTCGTTAGGCCACGTTCACCTGTACAGTGTCGTGTTTAATAATGGAGATTATCTCACAGTGCAGAAGTCAACAAATCTATTTACGGTAGTAAACGTACAGACGTTCATAACGATCATTTTGCTAAGGATTGATATTTCCTAAACACATGACCTTCACGCATTGAAACTATAAACAGGTTGTTTTTGAACGACATAATTTTGTTTACGGATTGTTGATTGGTTGATTGTATTATTATGATTTTGATATTTAAAGTACATAAATCATTTGTATTATTATGATTTTGATATTTAAAGTACATAAATCCATTAATTATTATGATTATGATATTTAAAGTACATAAATCCTTTAATTATTATGATTTTGGTATTTAAAGTACATTAATCCTTTAATTATTATGATTTTGATATTTAAAGTACATAAATCCTGTAATGATTATGATTTTGATATTTAAAGTACATAAATCCTTTAATGATTATGATTTTGATATTTAAAGTACATAAATCCTTTAATTATTATGATTTTGATATTTAAAGTACATAAATCCTTTAATTATTATGATTTTGATATTTAAAGTACATAAATCCTTTAATTATTATGATTTTGATATTTAAAGTACATAAATCCTTTAATTATTATGATTTTGATATTTAAAATACATAAATCCTTTAATTATTATGATTTTGATATTTAAAGTACATAAATCCTTTAATTATTATGATTTTGATATTTAAAGTACATAAATCCTTTATTATGATTTTGATATTTAAAGTACATAAATCCTTTAATTATTATGATTTTGATATTTAAAGTACATAAATCCTTTAATTATTATGATTTTGATATTTAAAGTATATAAATCCTTTAATTATTATGATTTTGATATTTAAAGTACATAAATCCTTTAATTATTTGGATTTTGATATTTAAAGTACATAAATCTTTTAATTATTAGGATTTTGATTTTTAAAGTACATAAATCCTTTAATTATTATGATTTTGATATTTAAAGTACATAAATCCTTTAATATGATTTTGATATTTAAAGTACATAAATCCTTTAATTATTATGATTTTGATATTTAAAGTACATAAATCCTTTAATATGATTTTGATATTTAAAGTACATAAATCCTTTAATTATTATGATTTTGATATTTAAAGTACATAAATCCTTTAAATTTTAGGATTTTGATATTTAAAGTACATAAATCCTTTAATAGGATTTTGATATTTAAAGTACATAAATCCTTTAATTATTAGGATTTTGATATTTAAAGTACATTAATCCTTAAATTATTATGATTTTGATATTTAAAGTACATAAATCCTTTAATATGATTTTGATATTTAAAGTACATAAATCCTTTAATTATTATGATTTTGATATTTTAAGTACATAAATCCTTTAATTATTATGATTTTGATATTTAAAGTACATAAATCCTTTAATTATTAGGATTTTGATATTTAAAGTACATAAATCCTTTAATTATTAGGATTTTGATATTTAAAGTACATAAATCCTTTAATATGATTTTGATATTTAAAGTACATAAATCCTTTAATTATTAGGATTTTGATATTTAAAGTACATAAATCCTTTAATTATTAGGATTTTGATATTTAAAGTACATAAATCCTTTAATTATTAGGATTTTGATATTTAAAGTACATAAATCCTTTAATTATTAGGATTTTGATATTTAAAGTACATTAATCCTTTAATTATTATGATTTTGATATTTAAAGTACATAAATCCTTTAATATGATTTTGATATTTAAAGTACATAAATCCTTTAATTATTATGATTTTGATATTTAAAGTACATAAATCCTTTAATTATTAGGATTTTGATATTTAAAGTACATAAATCCTTTAATTAATATGATTTTGATATTTAAAGTACATAAATCCTTTAATTATTAGGATTTGATATTTAAAGTACATAAATCCTTTAATTATTATGATTTTGATATTTAAAGTACATAAATCCTTTAATTATTAGGATTTTGATATTTAAAGTACATAAATCCTTTAATTAGAGGATACACCGAGGTCTAGTCCGTGCGCGGACACATTTTATCGCACGGACGTTAAGATCCTGACGCCCAAGTACTAGACGGGTGAGTACCAGGTACCCAAATACAACCAGCAAGTACTAGGTCTTTTTTTGCCTCCCCCCAGTCACCAAGGACTGCCCAGTTGTCTAAGCGTCAAACGATGCGTCAAATGCAGCAAGTGATCGCTTCGAGCTGTTTAGAGTTAAATCCTGTATCCAGACCTTGAGCATTAGCTTTGAGCTGTTTAGAGTTAAATCCTGTATCCAGACCTTGAGCATTAGCTTCGAGCTGTTTAGAGTTAGATCCTGTATCCAGACCTTGAGCATTAGCTTCGAGCTATTTAGAGTTAGATCCTGTATCCAGACCTTGAGCATTAGCTTCGAGCTGTTTAGAGTTAGATCCTGTATCCAGGCCTTGAGCATTAGCTTCCAGCGGTTTAGAGTTAAATCCTGTGTCCAGACCTTGAGCATTAGCTTCGAGCTATTTAGAGTTAGATCCTGTATCCAGACCTTGAGCATTAGCTTCGAGCTATTTAGAGTTAGATCCTGTGTCCAGACCTTGAGCATTAGCTTCGAGCTATTTAGAGTTAGATCCTGTATCCAGACCTTGAGCATTAGCTTCGATCTGTTTAGAGTTAGATCCTGTGTCCAGACCTTGAGTACAAGAAAAACAAAACCGCTTTATAGGAACAATAAAATAAATAATAACATCGTGTTGAAAAGTAAAATTTCAAACACGATTAACATGCTGAAATATTTGTTGGCAATCACTACCACTCTCCAAACCAAAGAGTTAGGCCATTATAATAATTAATGTGGGGACTAAGTGCTAAAATGGAAACTACTAGTTGTGGGCGAAGGGAAGAGGCATATAAAATGTTCACAACAGCAAAAATAAAAAATAAAAATAATAATGATAACTTAAAAGGGCGCAGCATCAAGGATTTATGGAGGATGGCGAGTAGCGCCAGGACCAGGATGATGAGGAGAATATGCTAGTTCGCTGTTGAACAACCGCCAGGAAATACCCACCAATATTGTCTCGCTAAATTCAATCAAAATTCAGTAATGTTATGAAAGGGAGGGGAAAAAAAGGTAAACGTCCAATATGAAGCAACAGAAATGCACCAGCGACGGAAACGTCAACACGTCAGACATGTAGCTACAGAAACGTCAAGAGGTGATGGCGGATTATGAGGTAACAACAATACTTGGGGCATGTCAAATTCAAAAAAGCTGTACACAAAGTGGAAAATCCCCGAGGGTTTTTCAGATGACAAAGACATTCTTTCCTGATAATTTCCCCGCCATTATATTATGAAATGTACGGAATTTCCCTCGATTTTATTATTATTTGGATTCCCAGTTCCACAAATACCCTACCCTTTTTTTTTCTTCCGTCTCACTCTTTCTTCGTCCTTCTCACTCTTTTGTCGTCCGTCTCACTCTTTTTTTTTGCCCCCACTCATCCAGTATTGTTAAGTAAACTCTTGATGCGACGAGCATGCACGAACATTTTCTAATATTCAGACCTGTGCACATCTACGGATTTTCCGTATTTTCTCCGATTTTCATGAGCAGAATACGGAGCTACGGATTACTTATTAAAATTCCGAAATTCCGATTTTTTTACTAAAACAAAAAAAATTTTTTTTTACTTTTTTTCTGTTTTAAAATGTTTTTGACTAGTTGTGCTTAAAAGACGTTTTTCGAACCGGAAGAAGCGCGCGTTAGTTTCTAGTTCGTTCAGCATTTGTGTGGTTGCAACTTCATACTTGTGATTTAAAAACAATATGGAGCCAGCTTTGAAAGATAAAAAAGCAGAGAACGGCACAACACTGCTGGAAATCAAGTTATTCAAAAGACAACCCGGAAATAGAAAAGTATGTAACCAAGTTAAAAATCATTATTAATCTGTCCAGCCATACATTTTGTTACATAAAATATTGTCCTAATTTGTATATTTTGATACTCTGCTAATAAAGGTTTTGTTAAACCCCCCCAAAAAGTAACAGTGTTGATGTTTTAGTTTGGCTTGAATAGATTGTAATTCCCATTCTACTGCCTCGTAGTGTTTCAGTTTGTGTGCTTTGTGAGCAGAATTATGTCTTGAACTGTCGTTACAGCTTGCTACTGAAAATTGTTAAAAACTACTGAAATTTGGTTTGTTTGCTACTGATGCGCCATTTTGAGTGTGAACATTTTCTAATATTGATGGAATGTGCACGTGGTTATAACTTCGTGACTGTTTTCATTGTAGTTCAGTTGTTTGATGTATCGCCTTTATCATCTTGAGCTCGAATCGTGTCGCATATAAACGCTACTTGTAACAGTCCTGCAGCTATGTTCGACGTTTCTTTTAGATGGTTCGGGTAAACAGGCGTTTTGATTTACAGTTCCAAGATCGGGATCGTGGTGTACATGTAAGCGAACTCACTGGTGCCAAAGATTAGAAGGGCTATTGCTCAAACGTCTTCACACATGCTGTTATGTTTTCAACGTTTTAACGGATCAATGCTTAATGAATGGCAACACCCGCTTGATTTTAAACCCAACCGCCAGCACCATCCTTTCTCTCTCTGTCTTTGTCTCTGTCTCTGTCTCTGTCTCTGTCTCTCTCTCTCTCTCTCTCTCTCTCTCTCTCTCTCTCTCTCTCTCTCGCTCTTCGAAATATCTGCATTTTCTAAAACTATTACTACTACTACTACTACTACTACTAATACTACTACTACTACTACTACTACTACTACTACTATCACCCCCCCCCCCACCACCACCACCATTATTATATTGGACACAGTTTCTTTGTATTTAAACCTGAGGTGGCCTGCAATGTATTTGCATGATTGGAGCGTTAGTTTGTCATGTCAAAGATCGCGGGTTTGTCTTAATTGGAAGGTTCGCTTATGTTCACGAACTTTTTAACTTCTCGAGGTTCTCAGATTCCGAACCTAGGTCCCTGAACCCATTTTTTGGATGAGGGAACATCGAAAACCTAGGTTTGGAACCTCAGAACCTAAAAATAAAGCTTCGTGAACCGCCACGAACCTTCCAGTTAAGACAAGCCCCCCTTAACAGGTCACCGAGGATTTTTCTGGGTACTCTGGTTTCGTGCCTAACTTGATCCTGGAGGAAGGTACTTATAGTGCTGGCTGGATATGATGTTGTAACTGGCACTTACCCATCTAGGACATGGGCGTCATGACCTCCCAAGTCCATGCAATGGAAAGCATGTGTGCACAGACTAGACTTCTTTTTAAACTCTCATCCGAAGGACTGATTAGCCTGATACCTAAGTTAATTATTTCGCAATCTGACTTACACCCGTTCATTTGGCACTGGAAACTCCGGCACTGGAAACTAGGGTTACCTTCATGCTAACAGGCCACATGTAGTAGTAGTAGTAGTAGTAGTAGTAGTAGTAGTAGTTGTAGTAGTAGTAGTAGTAGTAGTAGTAGTAGTAGTAGTAGTAGTTGTAGTAGTAGTAGTAGTAGTAGTAGTAGTAGTTGTAGTTGTAGTAGTAGTAGTAGTAGTTGTAGTAGTAGTAGTAGTAGTAGTAGTTGTAGTAGTAGTAGTAGTAGTTGTAGTAGTAGTAGTTGTAGTAGTAGTAGTAGTAGTTGTAGTAGTAGTAGTAGTAGTAGTAGCAGCAGCAGCAGTAGCAGTAGTAGTAGTAGTAGTAGTAGTAGTAGTAGTAGTAGTTTGTTTCTTTAATTTAACATCTTGATGATGATGATGATGATGATGATGATGATGATGTGATCTTGTAAGGCGCCAAAAATCCATGTACGTAGTTGTTCATGCTCTATGCGCACTAAGACGGTGATTCAGCCATATTAAAACAAGTAAGTTTTTAGTCCTTTCCTGAAGCTTGGCAGGGATGGAGCTTGCTTCAAGCTCAGGGGAAGGGAGTTCCTAAACATCACCTAAGTGATTTTGTAGTAGTAGTAGTAGTAGCAGCAGCAAAAGTCGTAGTGGTAGCAGCAGCAGTTTTTATTTTATTTTTTTATTTTATCACTGTTTATTTTATTTTTTTTATTTTAACAACTTTATTATCACCGAGGTGAAATTCGGGCACTTTCATTTTCGAAAGTACAGCAGCCCCAAGTGAAGCGCTTTACCCAAGGTACATGTTGGGTGTGTTCTTGTCACCGCACTCACCCTTCTAGTACATGAGCGTCAGGATCTTTAAAGTCCGTTATGATGGAATGCATGCGACACAGACTAGACCTCGGTTTGTACTCTCATCGGAAGGAGTAGGAAACGGGAGTAAAGTGTCTTTCCCAAGGACACAACACAATGCCCCAGCCTGGGCTCGAACTCGGGACCTTGAGATCCGCAAGCCAACGCTCTAACTGTTTTATAGCGCTTTTCCAGCTCAAGAGCTGCTCAAGGCGCTGACCGATACAAGATCTAACCCAAGCCTCCCGAGGCGTCCACCTGCAACCTTTGGGCGCATAGTCCTACGCCCAAACGACTGAGCACAATACTGGGCGACCGGGATGAGGAGACTTCCGGTTGACGCCAACAGGCTGTGTACGACCCGAGCTCTACTGAATTTTGTGATTTTGCGGTGTTTACTGTGTCTTGTTGTGAGTTTTGTATTGTGTAATTGTTGTCTCATGGATCCTCAAGTAAGTGTAGCGTTGCTTTGCCTCTCTTTTTATGTTCGTTTGTTTACTCTATCGTTTTTTCGCTTCGTTCATTGTGCTATCTCGCACCCACGTAGTCCGCCATTGTGTTCCGAAATTCCATCCACAAGCTACACACGCGATAAGCTATTGTCATTGAAGTCGAAATGTTCACAGCTTGCTCCCGACCTTGTGTTCCGATTAAAAGAGTTATCGATCGGCCGTCATTTGCCCAGAAAACGGACTAGTCGGGGAGGCAAACGTAAACAAAACATCTCGTCTATCCCTGTTGTCCTTTCAAACAGATCGCCTATGCTTTCCAACACTGACCCCACGCTACATATTGCATCACACAAAGAGTGTACCACTAGGCCTGAGACTCATCGCTGTAACACAGACAATCTCATTCACATCAACCTCTCCCCTCAACCACTATCTTCACACCTCGATAGCCACAGCCCTTTACGCGTTGCATCATTCAACGCTCAATCACTGGGTCCTAACGAAAAACGTACGGCTTTGCGTGAATTCATCTCAGACACGCAGACTGACATCATGTTCATACAAGAAACTTGGTTTCGGCAGACTGGTGACGAGGGTAAATGCTCTGATTTAACCCCTTCTGGCTATTCTGTATGTTCGTTACCTCGCTCAAATCGTGGTGGAGGACTCGCTATCATTTACAGAAACAGTCTGTCCCGTCACCTTAGCTTCATCACAGACTTCGCATTCACTCACTCGTCCTTTGAAGTTGTTCACCTCAGTTTGTCCGTCCCACAGCAGAACATTCACTTCATATGCATAAATCGCACCTTTCCAAGCAAGAAGAATAAATTAACTGATGCAATTTTTCACCAAGAATTTCCAGTCCTGCTCGATTATTGCAACACACTGTCAGGAACATACATAGTTTTAGGAGACATTAACTTTCACTTTGACCAACCCCAGCAACCTTCCACCGCAAAAATGATTGAACTTTTAGATCAGTTTAGTCTTTCTCAGTCAGTCACAGAACCCACCCACAGCCGTGGTCACATCATAGATTGGGTTATGCATAGGCCTCAGGATAATGTGGTTAGATCAACTTCAGTCACCCAGGAATTAACATCTGACCATTTCTGTGTCGTGTGCGAACTAAACGTCGCAGCCCCCCCTCCTCCCCCCATGTTCAGGGAGGCTCGCAGCCTGCGTACCATGGATAGGGATGCTTTCAAGCAAGAGCTTACCGCTAAAGTGACCCCAGAACTCTGCCCCACTGTGGATCAGCTGAATAGTACACTTCATGCGGTGCTTGATCGGCACGCCCCCGTGGCCCAGAAAAAGGTCAAGGCAACACGCTCAGCACCCTGGTACGAGTCTATCAAGGACGAGCTCTCCGAGGCAAAGAAACACCGACGCAAAGCAGAGAAAAAGTGGCTTAAATCGGGTTTAGAAGTCAGCAAGCAGATTTTCACCGCTGCAAAAAAACGGGTCACTAAAATAGTCCAGACTGCCAAAACCCGGTACTTTAGCGACAGAATTAGCAGCAGCGAAACTTGTAAACAGTTGTTCAACGTTTGCAATCAGCTAAGGGGTAAGAGCAATGCAACATCACTCCCATCCACGCATCCACCATGTCAGCTACCAGATGTATTTTGTAATTATTTCACACAGAAAGTGGCTGACATAAGGGACGCTCTTGACAGCCATGAGATCCCACTCATTAACCCATTCTCACCTTCCCTCACTACCGCAAAAATGGAAGTTTTTCAACCAGTAACAGAGCAAGAAGTCAAGAAAGTCATCTTAAGCTCAAAACCAACATCTTGCTCTCTTGACCCCATTCCTACCCCCATGTTGATAGAGAATCTTGACCCTCTACTCCCGACCATTACCCACATTATCAACGAGAGTCTGTCCTCTGGTGTTGTTCCGTCTGTGCTCAAAACGGCTGTCATCAAACCCCTCCTTAAAAAGCCAAGTTTAGACAAAAATAATCTAAAGAACTATAGACCTGTTTCAAACCTCTCCTTCCTGTCCAAAGTCATATAAAAAATTGTTCTCAAACAACTGTTTGCCTACCTATATGATAACGCTTTACTTTGCCCCAACCAGTCTGCCTACCGACCCTTCCACAGCACGGAGACAGCCCTCCTAAAGGTAACCAACGATCTGTTGCTGGCCTTAGATAATGGTAACGTCTCCGTTCTCACCTTACTAGACCTCTCAGCCGCTTTTGACACAGTCGACCACCACATTCTCTTTAACACTATTCAACACTACTTTGGAATCTCCGGCTCGGTCCTGGCTTGGTTCCACTCATATCTTTCCGACAGATCACAAGCAGTCACTGTCGATGGCTGTTTCTCCAGCACAGCAGACTTGGTGTGCGGCGTGCCTCAGGGTTCCGTTTTAGGGCCGGTGTTATTCACTCTGTACACCAAGCCACTGCTTCTCCTGCTTAGAAAGCATGCTGTTGAGAGTCAGTCATTTGCAGACGACACACAACTTTATAAATCCACAGCCCCCTCTCTCATTAATTCCACTGTTCAGACTTTGGAGAACTGCATCACAGACATTAAGTCATGGATGACACGCAACAAGCTTAAGCTTAATGACGATAAAACCGAAGCCCTCCTCATTCACAAGCACAACACCTCCTCCTCACTCCCGCCTCTCCCAACATCGCTTACGGTAGGGACAACAAACATTCAGTTCTCATCCTCAGCAAGAAATCTCGGCTACATTCTCTCCGATGACCTGTCCCTCAACAACCACATCTCCAACATCTGTCGCTCTGCATACACGGCCATACGCCAAATCAGCTCCTTTCGCCACTATCTTACGCTCACTGCCACCAAAACCCTAGTCTGCGCTCTCGTCCTTTCTCGTCTTGACTATTGCAACTCTCTCCTCGCTGGCTCCCCAAAACACATCATTGACAAGCTACAAAAGGTTCAGAACTCAGCAACTAGACTAGTACTCCGAGCTAAGAAACGCGATCACATCACACCTCTACTACATTCCCTTCACTGGCTTCCTGTGCAAGCACGCATAGAGTACAAACTCTCTGTTATCTGTCACAACTTCTTCACAGATTCTTGTCCCTCCTACCTTGCTGATCTACTGTCTGTCTACTCCCCTTCACGCACTTTAAGATCTTCTGCTGACACTCGCACACTGAAGGTTCCCGTCACCCGCACTAAGACATACGGCCAACGTGCATTCGCTTACTCCGCACCTAAGCAGTGGAACTCCCTTCCCTCCCATATCCGCAACATACAATCAACACAAGCATTCAAAAAGGCCCTCAAAACCCACCTCTTCAAACTTCACTATTCAGAATGATCTGTATCCCGCTGCCATTCTCTCCTCTTTGTCTCTGTCTGATCCGTAAGTGTATACACGGCTGTACATATTTATACTGTTTTTCCTCCTGGGCCTAACCGGGCATATAAATAGCTGTGAATATGTTTTTGCTATTCTATTTGTCTTTTCTGTCATTTGTGTACATAGTTGTAAATTGTAATTTGTGTACATAAGTGTAAATAATTTGTACCCTTACTGTTCTGTCTTTTGGTGTATTGTTGCGAAAGCGATGTTTTATCGAGTGCATGTACTTATATGTAATGACTATGTAAAGCGTGGTGAGTCTGGTCATAGGCTGGAGTTTCCGCTATATAAAAATCCGTTATTATTATTATTATTATTATTATTAAAGGACCTAGTGCGTGCTGAGTGTAGTCGTGTAGCCGGCACTCACCCGCCTAGTACATGAGCGTCAGGATCTTTAAGTCCATGCGATGGAATGCGTGCGTACACAGACTAGACCTCGGTTTATACTCTCAGGGTCAGTAGTAGTAGTAGTAGTAGCAGTAGTAGTAATAACAGTAGTAGTAGTAGTAGTAGTAGTACCTGCAGCAGCAGAATTAGTAGTAATTTTTTAAAATAAAGAGATTGCTCTTATATAGCGCACTTACAAGCTCAGAGAGCTTCTCAAGGCACTGGCCACTAATATCCAGCAATTACACAATTGTTTGCTGAAGGCAGGATTCGAACTCATGTCGTCCAAGACGCACTTACACAAGTCAAATGTTTTTTAATGTTTTATTCAATGTCTCTTATGCTCATCGCAAAATGAATATTGTGGTGTGAACGATGAGGACAATAAAATGATTCCTATTCGTATTCATGCGCTCTGACCACTGAGCTATCCCTGTGGCCAGTACAGGTGGTGGTAGCAGTAGTAGTAGCAGCAGTCATAGTAGCAGTAGTAATAGCAATAGTAGTAGTAATAGTAGTAGACTAGTAGTAGTAATAGTAGTAGTAGCAGTAACGGTGGTAGAATGTTGCAACGACTGTAAATGGAGTAAATAAGCGGATGTTAGTGTAGTTTGTTGAAGACTCGTGTAAATAACTAGAGAAAGAAATGAGAGTGACAGGAGAATCCTTTGTTGATATCAAACGTAGCCAGTCTTTGTACAACAAAGACGAAAGATTGGTGTGTGATCTGAGATTTCCCTCAGTCGTGTAAACAACATCTCCCTCGTTGCCAGATTTAATCCGTGTGACGATAGCTCCTATATTTAGCCTGAAACCCTGCCTCCCGCCGCGTGACTGACTTTTCTTTCAACGTTCGATGGGATTCCCTCGTCGCCTTAGCAACAGAGCGTCTGACGTCACAGAACCGAGACTTATATATGCGACAGCCATTGGCCGATTCCTTCAGTTTTACCACAACAGATCGAACGCTGCCAGCCAGTAAAGCCCGTATCCTCGCCACGTTGCGTTCGCTGCTGGTTATCGAACTTGACTTTTGTTGACATTCGGGTTTCAAAGACACAGAGTGCAAATATTTGTGTGCAGCCTGTGGGGTAAAACACTATTTGTGCACAGTGTATCCAGTGTAAAGAATTGGAGAAAAGAAATCAAGAAGAACAGTCATTGGCATCTGCCATCTCTGTGCTTTATCGCTCCGCAATTGTGATTTTTAAAAAAAACATCATTTGTGCCCGAACTTTGCAAGTAAGTGTGAGTACCGACTCCTGTGTAAACTTTGTTCACTCATTTCTCACCGGTCTGTAGCTGGTTGAAGACTGCGACCCTCGTCAACCCTCGGCAAAGCTTGCAAGATATTTTCAACCCTAACGTTGCCAACTTCTCGTCTCACCATGACTTGCTCGTTTCTTACACAAGGTACCATGGCAGCCTTGGAGGACGAAGACGACGGCGCGCTGCGCTACCCCAGGACACGCCGCAACGCTCTGGCCGACATTTTCCACGGCGTGGATGCTGGCCTGGTGATCGAGCTTTGCCAACGGCGCTCACAAACTCTCCACTTCAGCGATGACTTGCTCGCCTCTTCAAAAGCTGAAGAAGCTTTCAAATCCCTCGCCCTTGCCGCTGACCACGCTTCCCGTTCTTCGATCAAATCCAAGGCGTCATCTAAATCGTCGTCCTACAAAATATCGTGCCGCGGTTGCTGCAAACGCCGTCTCTCCAGCGCTAACAGCGGAGATTGTGTGGTTATCAGAGTTGACGGTGATTCGTCAGACCACGCTCATTTTGTCGCCAACCCTATCGGGGTGGTTTCCCCTGCCGGAAATGCTTCTTCAAGAAGAGTAGAAAAGGTTGATGGTGGGAAAATCAACGACATTATAAAATCTAATCGTCTGCAGGCTGTTAACGTTTACACCACCACCGACAACTCTCGTCTCGATAATACTGACACCTCCATCAGCACATCGATGAAGTCGACGCGACTTGAGAAGAAGAATCCGTTGCTGCGTAGCGGTTCTTCCACGTGTAGCGACGCTGCAGACAGCTTTCTCGCCAAGGAGTGCGCCAAAAGATCGCTCGTCTTCTGACCAACACCCGCACCCTCATCTCAGTTAGATTACTACAAACAATAACATCAAGAAATAGTATAATTACACATAAATAAATACACCCAGACCTTGATGTATACGTGAACTGTTCTTTTTATATTAAAACAAAGTTTTTTTACGAAGTTCTTAGCATTATGACGAAGAAGAAGAGGAAATATCGTCATACTTATCGAAACAATATCCTACTGCAAAACAAACAATAATAACTAAAATAACACAGTTTGCAAAGGGAGACAAAAAAATGGGGAAATACAGATGATTGTTATCTGTCCTGTCAAACTAATATTAGCATTAATGGTGTATATTGTCATTCTGACTGTCAATGGGCGTGTCTTGATCCACTAAACTAGTCCTTGTCTAGAAGTGTGCATGTTTTACTTTATTTCTTATCATTGTTCAGTTGATAGGTGCAGATTGTCATCCATTTTCGTTGATTTATTTCAGGTATTTATTGAATTATTTCATTGAAGATCTATCGACGTCTGTGCTGTTACACAATCCATTATAATTGAACGGTACATTTCACGATGAAGTAAGGTTTCATTAAATGTTGTTTCTGTCTCGTCATAGACGGAAATAAAGATTTCGCGGGTTGTGTGTACATTGGTGATTTAAACTGCCACCTTTTCTTGCCGATATTGTGATGTTACCCGGATGTCATTGAGCTGTACGTGTACCGCTAAGACTGGAACATTAATGCCTAAAAAAACGTAAATGATGCTCTGGCCCGGAATCGTTGATTACTTAATTAACTGAGGTGACTTATTGATTAATGGAATTAGTATAACAATTATTAGTGATACCTTTAGTGCCGAGAATCAAAGAACTCGTGAAAAAGGTTGAAGCGTGCATTGTTTGCCTGTGTTAAGCGAGCTTGCGTTTTCTCAGTGTTTAACTTAGGCCCTCGTCCTGTCCCTGATTCCTTTGTTTTGACATTTATCTTGGTTTTGTTTTTGAATATATTTATTGATTTATGTCTTTTGATTCCATCTCTTTTTGCATTGGAAGCATGCGCTGACGAAGAAAAGAGATGTTAGTGCTCGTGCCGTTACTAGTGCTGCTTCTTCCGTTACTGCTGCTTCTTCCGTTACTGCTGCTTCTTCCGTTACTGCTGTTTCTTCCGTTACTATTGCTGCTTCTTCCGTTACTGCTGCTTCTTCCGTTAATGCTGCTGATTCCAAACTATGTGATGAAATCGTTATATGGTTGTTTTCACTTTAAGTGTAATTTTCATCTGCGGTATAATGTGAAATGAGTCAGATGATACCAGATTTACATTTTTTTGCTGTCTGTTATGATGACGATGACGATGACGATGATGATGATGATGATGATGATGATGATGATGATGATGATGATGTATGTATGTATGTATGTATGTACGTAACGCACTTAAGACCATCTACAAGAATTTAAGATTAATGTCTATAAATCGTGTGTAAAAAGAGCGCTTTAATTAACATGTCTTTTTTTAGTATCCCAAGCAGTTTTAATTAATTACTTTTCCTTTCTCCTGTAGTGAGTAGTGTTAAATCGGTTTCAAGCTCCCAGTGGAGGTTAAGATGCGTAGTGATGTGTAGAGTAAAAATAGGTGCGTGCGCGTAATTACCTTAAAGCTTTTAATACAATAGTTTCGTTGCCTTTGATAGGCCTATAAGTAACAATTAAATTAGCGTTTGATCGTATTCAGGTAATAACATAATGTCTATTATTTTTGTTATCATTATTATCATTAGTAGTAGTAGTAGTAGTAGTAGTAGTAGTAGTAGTAGTAGTAGTAATTTATAGTAGTATTGTATTTTTTAAAATTATTATTTTTGTATAATAATAATAATTATTATTATTATTATTATTATTATTATTATTATTATTATTATTATTATTATTATTATTATTATTATTATTATTACAATAACGCAATACTAAAACTGTTGTAACACACGGCGTTCCAACAACAATTGAACGCAGCTACATGGAACCTTGCTTGTTCTGATTGAAAACCAAAAATCGCTTCTCTCGTGTTTTATAAACGCTGCATTTTGTTGCAAATGACTGTCATCTAGGGTCTACATGCAAATAATGAAATATATCCTTTCGTTAACTTGAAACATGTCTTGTTATAAAAAGACAGGGAAAGCTGGCGCTTATGTGAGCGTGCGCAGAAGAAAACATAATGAAAGACAAAATGGCGCATATTTGCGTGGGTGTATGAATACATTCATGCATGTGGGAGTTTGCATGTGGGAGCGGGGGAGTTTGCATGTGCGGGGGAGTTTGCATGTGGGAGCGGGGGAGTTTGCATGTGCGGGGGAGTTTGCATGTGGGAGTTTCCATGTGGGGGTTTGCATGTGGAAGTTTGCATGTGGGAGTTTGCATGAGGGAGTTTGCATGTGTGAGTTTCCATGTAGTAGTTTGTATGTGGGAGTTTGCATGTGGGAGTTTCCATGTAGTAGTTTGCATGTGGGAGTTTGCATGTGGGAGTTTCCATCTAGTAGTTTGCATGTAAGCCTAGTAAGATGCTTTTTAACCTCCCGAACGAATCGGTATACAGTATTTTTCTACACTACGCTGGCGCCATGAGAAACTCGTCTAGCTGCGAACTACGCTATAATAATTACACTATTTGAACTCTTCTTAAAATAACGAATCGAAATTATTCTGATGAAACTATAGCACGTAGATCTATTTGGTGTACATTTTATTGTGATAAAAATGTGGGTGTTTATCAAGAACATTTCATTTATAATTATACTGAAGCATAATACAAACCCTTTCATGTGTTCAAACTATTTCCTCGCTGAAGCGAAACCTATGTGTTTATGTGTTTATTTATTTTTTTAAATGACGGACGCTCAGCAAAAAACACATTTAAAAAAAAAAAAAAGCAAATCAAACATCACGATATAGTTGTATATTTCTTGTTGTCGTGAAATCTGTTGGAACCACAGGCGCTTGTATTTGGACACGGCAACAACAATTTACACACCAAGCTATGCCTTCGAGAAGGGAGACGCGCCATAAGCATAGCCGCTCGCGTGTAAATAGTCGCTCGCATGTCCGGATACAAGCGCCCGTGGTTGGAAGGTATGTCTCTACAACGATCAATTGATGTTAAAATGTCGGTGCTGTTCCTGAATGAAACCGGGTACATTTTGTGTTGGGAAGTGAATGTCTGTTAAAGGATGTGTTGTCAAAATACTATGGGCTGGTTTTCTTCAAAGTCTACTGTGAGATTTTTCTACCAGAATAAATTCTCTTTGTCTTGTTAACAATTTGTTTGGTTAAATGTTTATTTGTCAGTCCCACCCTTCCATTGTGGCATTTTAAAAAAATATTTTATTCTCTCTATCTTCCTCTCTCTCTCTCTGTCCTCTCTCTCTTTCTCTTTCACTCTGAGTGTGTGGGTGTGGGTGGGTGTGTATGTTTCTCTGTCTGTCTGTCTGTCTCTTTCTTTCTTTCTTTCTCTCTCTTTCTGTCTCTCCATTTCTTTCTCCTCCTTTTCTCTCTCTCTATCTCTCTCTCTTTCCATTTTCTCCTCCTTTTTTTCCTCTCTCTCTCTCTCTCTCTCTCTCTCTCTCTCTCTCTCTCTCTCTCTCTCTTTCTCTCTCTCTCTCTCTCTCCATTTTCTCCTCGCGCGCTCTCTATCTCCATTTTCTCCTCCTTTCTCTCTCTCTCTCTCTCTCTCTCTCTCTCTCTCTCTCTCTCTCTCTCTCTCTCTCTCTCTCTCTCTCTCTCTCTGCATCCCTCTGTATCTTCTACCCTAAATTGTTATTCTCTGTGTTTGTTTGAGAGCGATCTTGATCTTGTATGTGTATGCTGATTAAAGCGCGTGCTTAATGAAGAAATGACCTCAGCACAATACAATACGGTGACACGCACAATCATCCTTCACAGCTCTGGCCTAGCACAAATTTTTGAAAAATAAACAATTGAGAACCAAAAAGTATGCATAGCGAAAGAGCTTTCAACTCTTAAGACTCCTTATATATATAGTTTTAAAAAAAAGGATTGCTCTTATATATCGCACTTACAAGCTCAGAGAGCTTCTCAAGGCGCGGGCCACTAATATCCAGCACGAACACAATACTTTGCTGAAGTCTGGATTCGAATCCACGTCGCGCAAACGCACGTACACACATTTGCCTACTAAAAATAATTCAACGCATTTCAACTCTTGATGATAAGGAGAAGGAGAAAGAGGACATACGTAAGAAATATATTCGTCCAAGAGTACACATTACAAACATTGTTTCCGGCCGAGCAAAACAAACGTTATAAGAATAAAAAAAATAACAACAGTCTTTGTAATGTTAGTTTTTTAAACCATTGCAAGTGGCTATAAATAATAGGTAAAGGTAAAGGTAGTCCCATAGCCTTGTGGCCGTAGGGGAGCGTGATGTTGGAGATCACACTTATCTTGGGCCAGCGTAATGAGGGTGATGCCCAACTCTCTCCCTCGCTGCTTTACCTTCCCCACCCTCAAGAGAGTAGGTACTCAATCACAGTTGAGTCAACTGGGGGCGTTGTTATTTGTCGCTTCACGCCTTAGCGGTCACCCATCCAAGTGCTAACCGCACCGGACGGTGCTTCACTTTCGACACAGTAGCGAGTGCTCCAACCACTGCACTATCCGACACCCCATAAATAATACAGATTAGTAATAAACGATGACCGCTGATTGTTACAGTCTTGACCACAGATGAACCCCATAAACAAAACAACGCACGATATACGTAAAACATGACAGGAAAACATTTGAAATTATTTATTACTACTACTACTACTACTATTACTACTACTACTACTACTACTACTATTCCTACTACTACTAATACTACTACTTTTATTACTACTACTACTCTATTTTTACTACTACTATTACTACTACTATTACTACGACTACTATTACTACTACTACTATTACTACTACTACTACTACTACTACTACTACTACTACTACTACTACCATTACTACTACTACCCAAGATATACGTAAAACATGACAGGAAAACATTTGAAATTATTTACTACTACTACTACTTTTAGTTTTACTACTACTATTGCTCCTTCTTCTATTACTACTACTATTACTACTACTAATACTTCTACTATTACTACTACTTCATTGAGTTGTTATTCTAATAAAAAATGCGCTGTATAAAAGAAATTTATTATTATTGTTATTATTATTATTATTACTACTACTGCTACTGCTACTACTACTACTACTACTACTACTACTACTACTACTACTACTACTACTACTACTACTACTACCAAGGCCAATCCTTCAACACAGTGCATAGCTTCAAATATTTAGGAACCATTGTATCAGACAATGGGTCCCGACAGAAAATCCTCTCCAGGATCGCACAAATAACTGCTGCCCTGGCAAGGTTGAAGACAGGACCATCAGTCTACATTCCAAGATACGACTGCTGCGCTCCCTTGTCATCTCCATCTTCCTTTACGCTTGCGAAACATGGACCCTCACAGCAGATCTACAACGAAGAATACAAAGCATGGAGATGAAGTGCTACAGAAGACTTCTGGGCATTTCCCATACCCAACACATCACCAACGACGAAAGTCCGGCAGACCATCACACAAAACATTGGACAACACGATGACCTGCTCATAGTGGTGAAAAAATGGAAACTCCGATGGTATGGTCACGTCACCAGATCATAAGGCCTTGCAAAGACCATCCTACAAGGCACAGCGCAAGGAGATAGAAAAAGATGGAGACCGAAAATGAGGTGCAGAGTTGCACATCTCTAGCGCTGCAGTGTATAAAGTTTTGTATCAGCATTCCTTACTGCGTATGTAAGCCAAGTATGTATGATTTTCACGTGGTTAACGCAGGGTTAGTCAGTAACTGAACCGAACTGTTTGGTTTATTGTAATCTCGGTGTATCTTTGTTTCTTTGTATGTAGTTTTGTTTTGTTTTGTTTTTTAATAACGTTGTAATGTTACCTTTACGCTGATGTAGGGTAGCTAATTAACGTCGTAGATTCTATTTGTGAGTCTGCTGACTTGGAAATTCTCATATCTTATCTTATCCCGTAACTCGGGGTCGTAGGGGCATCACAGATGATCGTTTAGCCAGTGTACTCGATCCATCTTTCTCTGTCCTTAAAAATGAACAACGTAATTAAAATGTCAGTTAAATCTCTCTATCTCTCCCTCTCTGACTCTCTCTCTCTCTCTCTCTCTCTCTCTCTCTCTCTCTCTCTCTCTCTCTCTCTCTCTCTCTATCTCTTCTATGTCTGTATGTCGCTGTCTCTTTCTCTGTCTGTCTGTCTCTTTCTGTCTGTCTCTCTCTTCAAGTTTTCGGTTCAATCTGTTTTCCCTCTTCCAGGTATCAATTGTAATCGATGTGTCTTCTTTTTTTTGTGGCCGACAAGCTTGTTAGACATGCGAAGTACACATTGGTCACAGCTGACGTTCCTCGTCCTTTGTTTCACTACCTCAATTAACACTGAAACAGCGTCTGAAATCTGTCCCCATCTAAATTAAGACTGGAATTTTTTGTAAAGTCTGAAATCTGTCTCTACCTCAATTAAGACTGAGGAAAAAAATGTCTGAAATCTTACTTGATTTAAGATAAAAAAAATTTTCTTTTATTTGTCGGTACCTCAATTAAGACTGAAAAAACGTCTGAAATCTGTCGGTACCTCTGTTAAGGCTGAATTTGTCACTACCTCCATTAAAACTGAATCTGACCCTACATTAGTTAAGACTAAGACTAAATCTGTCCATACCTCAATTAAGACTAAATATGTTCTCATCTCAGTTAAGTCTAAAGGAGTGTCTAAAATCCATTTTCTGTTGTTTTTCTCACTTCCAACAACCAAACGCTGCGACCATCATTTTCTGGTGGTGGTGGTGTTAATACTTTAGATAATTAGATTATACTTGTCACCCTTACGGAAGAAATTGGGGTGGCTTTCTCAGCGAAAGCACAGCAGCGGTAGTCCAGCCTCACTCAGAACAAAAGAGAATAGAACTCCCAACATTCTCATGTTGAAATATACTCCCACTAACTACACACTGCCACACCCAACCAGACCGACATCGGTAATAAGATGGCCGGTGCTTTTCCCGCCAGGTTTGTGTTTGGAGCCACCTTGGAAAGGAACTCGCAAACTTTTGGGATGCCAGCTCGTCGCTCTAACTCCAAATGTTGGAGCTAGATAGCCTGCACAATTCTTTCCCCAAATAAAATAAATTAAAAGAATAAAATCCTGGAAATAATGATACATAACTGTACTTTCTCCTTCAGTCACGGGTGACATAATGCTGTCCATTATTTGTGACTGCAAATCGGACTAAGCAGTGACGGGTCATGGCCCCAGTCATTTGTCTCGGCCTTCTGCTACACACTGACACCGCCACAAAGCCACTGATTGATTGCTGGGCTTGATGTCGCCTGTCGATGGATGGAGATCAGAGGAATTAGCAGCCTCATCAACATACCAGAGTATCGGCAGATTGGAGGAGTCTTCGCTCTTTCAGCACCGAAAGTTTTAGATTTGTATTCATTATCCAGTTTCAGCAACATTCTTGCTGCCTCCTCCACGAAAGCGCGGCAGCCGCAAACAGCAGCACCACCCAGGACAGGGGAGTGAGGGAGTAAAACCCACAGTGAAGAAGAAGATAGTATAGTAGATTGATAGAACAGCGTAGGAATGAGAAAGAACAAAGGAGAAAGACGTTGACAGTGGGAATTTAAAGCACTAAATTTCCAGAAACTGGGGATACTATTTATACTGAAACCCCCGGCACCCCCACGCAAGTGGGGCCGGGTAGCTCAGTTGGTAAGAGCGTCTTGCTAGTAACCGAAAGGTCGCTGGTTCGAATCCCGGATTGGTCAACGTGTGATCATATTATTTTCCCCTTTACCAACAACTGGCCCGCTGGTGTCAGTATAAATCGGTCCAGTAGTCACCTATATGTGAAAGTGTCGTGTGACTATAATCTACAAACAACAACAACAACAACAACAACAACCCCACGGGGGGTCTTTGTCTCTGCCGATGTTGACTCGAAGGAACATTAAGATGCAATATTGAACGTAGCTTGGTAAAACGTGATTGCCTGGATTTTTGCTGTCTCATGCACGATTGTATGCCCTCGTCTATGTACAGTACCCACACGCAATCAACAATGAAGTTTAATGTCTACACCCTATCCTATCCTATCCCATAACTCGGAGGTCGTAGGGGCACCACAGATGATCGTTTAACCAGCGTACTCCATCTTTCCCTGTCCTCAGCAACCCTGATTGTTTCGCTCAGTGTCAAACCAGTCCATTCTCGAATGTTGTCCTCCCACCTCTTTTTCGGTCTCCCTCTTCTTCTACCTCCTTGCACTGTCCCTTGCAGGATGGTCTTTGCAAGACCTGATGATCTGGTGACGTGGCCATACCATCGGAGTTTCCGTTTTTTCACCACTGTGAGCAGGTCATCGTATTGTCTAATGGCTTGTGTGATGGTCTGTCGGACTTCGTCGTTGGTGATGTACTGGGTATAGGAAATGCCCAGAAGTCTTCTGTAGCACCTCATCTCCATGCTTTGTATTCTTCGTTGGAGATCTGCTGTGAGGGTCTATGTTTCGCAAGCATATAGGAAGATGGAGATGACAATGGAGCGCAGCAGCCTTACTTACGATATGTAAGGCTGCTGCGCTCCCTTGTCATTCCCGATCCAGGGAAGATGGGGTGGGGACTTACATCAACACTGAACCACCAGAACAATAATACTGCTAAGCCTGAAGGACAGTAATATCATGGCCACTTTATTTTGCCCACTGTGGAATTAGAATGTGGGTCATCAGTGTGCCAGACCAACGTTCAGTCACCGAGCTGCTGCGGTGGACAAAAACAATTAAGGCATGTGCCTTAGATCTTGCATACGGCCTCGGTTGGCACCTTATCCTGGAGCTAACACCACACTCCCACATTAACATACCAAACCAACGTGGGTACTAAATTATATCCTGTGTATCTCGTATTATGTCGTACACGCAAACTTGGCGGTTACGTCATTGAGTTATACAACTAGGCTTAGCACGCCTGCTATGTAACGTTGGTTGTGGTAATAAATAAACCCATAATCTCCGCCCTCCCCCCTCCCTCCCCACTCCATCACCCGTGTGAGATTGAATAGTCTACACACGCACGTATTTTGTATTAGGTTTGCCAGCAGCAACAACGGCATCTGCTACATCATCAGTATCATCTTTTGACCATCTATGTTCCTTCTCGCTCTCTCCGATCGTCTGCAGATGAAAGGATGTTCCGTGTTCCAGAATACCACAGGGTGAGACACGGTGGTCGAGCCTTCAGTTTCTTCTCTGTTCAGACCTGGAACTCGCTACCTCGGTCCGTCCGTCACAATCCTTCACTAGCGTTTTTTAAAATCAACTTGAAGGCGCATCTTTTTAAGAGAGGCCTTTTCTTAGGCGCCCTGAGCGATTGTTTTTAGGGTGTTGGGATGTGTATGTGGTTGCGTGTTATTGACCAATGTACGCATGTTGTGGTTACATTTGTTTGTGTAAAGCGCTTTGTGATTTTGGAAAGCGCTGTATAAATTGCCTGTTATTATTAATTATCTGTAATTTCTCAGTGAGATAATACAAATATCATATGCGTATCATCATCGTCATCGCGTGCATCAGCAGAACCACCACCACAGGTAGTAGCACCACTACAACAACCTTCAGCATCAACACCAAAAGCAGCACAAGCGCTATTTCAAAAGTGACAGCGCTTGGAGAACACACACACACTTCCTTCCCCCTTTATAGTAGATCAAACGTGGTTCTCCTAACCTTTCAACTGCGAGCGAGGACGTGCACACAGTCGCCAAGGCTTAGCGTTTGCCTCTATTAATCATTAGTCGGAGGTACTCACAGAGTCTCAGCTCACACCAGCTCAATGCCTATGTGAACAGCACTGTTTAGTGCCTCCACATTTTGCTTGCTGCGGGCTATTTATAGCTTGCCTGCACCCTCCCTTCCACTAAAGAAGTCCCCTATACGCTTATTTGTCCGGGGACGTTAATTTACCCAATCAATCAATCAATCCCTTCCAGAGAAAGGAAAGGAAGCATCGGCGAAGCTATTTATAGCTAGCCTGGCTGACCTAACCCCAAAACTAAAAAGCGTTGGTTGAGTCGCTGTGAGCTGTGTGCTTATTACCGAGACTTCCCGCGATCACCTTTCGCGTGTCATCCCACGTGCCTACACAGGTGTCATTAGCCCTGTGTGTCATGCCTTAATCTTTGCTTCCATGACCGCCTTGATAACCTTGCGTGTAGTCATTATGACGACCTGCTCACAGTGGTGAAGAAACGGAAACTCCGATGGTATGGTCACGTCATCAGATCATCAGGCCTTGCAAAGACCATCCTGCAAGGCATGGTACAAGGAGGCAGAAGAAGGGAGACAGAAAAAGAGGTGGGAGGACAACATTCGAGAATGGACTGGCTTGAAACTGAGCGACCTATCCTATCCCATAACTCGTTGAACCAGCGTACTCCATTTTCCTCTGTCCTCAGAGGGTTGCTGAGGACAGAGAAAAATGGAGTACGCTGGTTCAACGATCATCTGTGGTGTCCCAACGACCTTCGAGTTATGGAATAGGATAGGATAGGATAGGTAATCATAATGTAAATAATTCAGAATATAAGACAAGTTTATATTTTCCTCCAATTTATTACAAGAAGAGGTATAATTGTCTTTTCTGTGTAATCCACAATAGTTTCCACTTGCTGACACACCAGTCTCCCCTTCACTGCTCCAAAAACTTTGTCCAAGGTGAAACCAGTTTATAGTATTTTTTTCTTTTGAGTTTTATTTCAAAGATTTAACAAATGCCCCACATTTGTGGACCAAATTTAATGACTACTACTGTACATCAGCGACTTGTCTTCACCCACGTTAAAACAGCACAGACAGAGGCTTTTCCTTACAGGAGCCAACACACACGCAAAAGCAAGCTTTAAAAAAGGATATTGAGGCTAACCACATTTCTAATCAAATAATCAATCACAAGAAACAACTTTCCAATAATCAAACAATCATCAGACAACCCTGACACACACACACAGACAGTTGTGACACATATACCCATGTCACATACACAGCCATGACTCATGACACATACACTTGTGTAACATACATGACCATGACACAAACACAGGCAAACGGGTCACATATATTCCACAATCGGTCAACTCAACCCATTTCTGCCTCTGTCTCTCATTCTTTAGTAGACACTGTAAAACAACGCACCATGCAAAAGCCAGCCTCCACCCATACAATGTATTGGTACTGCTAACCTGCCACACGTAGCCCTTCACTAACACAACGTAATACAGTGGTACAATGCAAACAGTGTATTCCCATTACAAACATCATACCAACTGTCCCTCACAGTTCATTCACAACAGTCCTGTATCTAATTCAGGCCATTACTTCTTCTTTCCGCGCTTATGGGCCTTCTTCATCAGTCGCCCTTTGCCTGCCAGGGTTGGCTGCCCTTTGCCTGCCAGGGTTGGCTGCCCTTTGCGAGCGCGAACAAGCGGGAAATAGGCAAAGGGATCTGGCTTGCCCTTCCTCTTCATGTCACCTGCCGCTTTCTGTGGACCACAAACAAATAATAAGGAATAATTAAATAAATAAACGGCTCACTAAAATAAATAAAGCAATGCATACAGAAATACACTAAGCAAATAATTATGGAATAAAGACAAAATTAAGAACACCAATTAAAAAAAAAATTAAATTATCATCTGAAACATAACGTGCTGAATCAGGCACAGATCTGAATCACAAAAAAGTAACTTAGTTTGCCCGACATTCTAGGCATTTCCCTATTTCCAGGAGAATACATCCAATAAAGATAATATCCAACAGGCAGTCATTTAACTGCAGATAACTCAATTTTTTTCAATAAATATTCAACACGGTCATTTAACTGCAATTAACTAAATTTTTTTAATAAAGATAATATCCAACAGGCAGTCATTTAACTGCAGATAACTCAATTTTTTCAATAAAGATAATATCCAACAGGCAGTCATTTAACTACAGATAACTCCATTTTTTCAGCCAGACAACTAACACCCGTATATCACACAAACCTTTCGTCTCCAACTCTAAATACATTTGCCAGGTATCAGCTTTTTACAGTTAAAACCAGTACTGTACTCGCTCGTTTCAGCAGCTTTTTTATTTTATTTATCACAATATAAAATATACAAAGGAAACAACAACCAAAATGTGTGCACAACATAAGGGCTAGGTAGTCTGGCCAAAGAAAATGGAATAGGAGTAAATGTAGTCACAACAAACAAATGGGGTGGATGTAAACGATATATAACACTGAGCCCTGCACACAGCCTTTGCTGGCTTGGCTCAAATAGGGACAATTTACAATAGTAGTACTACAAACTGACACAATACAATACAATACAATACAATACAACAAATCTTTATTATCCCATAAGGAACTTCACAGCAATGTATGTCAGGCATATAAAACATATAATTAAAAACAGTCATGTTATAACATTTAACAGAGCTACAAAATCAATACTAAATTTATATACATTCTATAAATCTAATCACTTGCGTACTCTTACACTTCATCTTTTCCTTCAAACACCTATCCACGCACTCTGGTTCTATCACACGTATGTCAATGCCCTTTTTAGACAGTTAAAATATAATAAAAATACATACAAACATAGTGTATATGATAGTTTACCACTCTGGACTTATAAAAAATTATTTTGTTGCAACAGTGTTAGATAAATAACCTCAGTTTAATATGAATCTTAGTAGGTCAACAATATATAACTGTATGAAACTATGATCAACATAAGCAATAATACTGTTGACTGATTATAACAGTTGTCAAAAAATACAGGTAAAGCACGTAAATGGTATTTTAAAAGTTGGTTTACAGACATTCATAGTAAACACACACATATTATACACACACTCACAAACACACACATGCGCATGTCTTCATACAAACATGCACATACACTCAGCGAGATAGTTGGGAGACTCCTACATCAAGACAGTCTTGTGTTTGAGGGTCTGGCATTGGCCTCATTTAGCATTGATATGGTAGTAGGGATGAAGGTGTTTTTGTAGCGCTGTGTACGCATTAGTGCACAGCGGAATCTGCGATTAGATGGAAGAAGTTCAAACAGACAGGAAAGTAGGTGGTTAGGGTCTCTCTGAATTCTGACTGCCTTGCTGAGCGCTCTTTTGTGGAACAGTTGTTCCAGAGTCGCCTGCTTCTTGCCAACTATCTTGCTGCACACACTCTCTATTCCACACAACTGATTTTGTGTATGAATGTGTATGACATGTCCAACACCTACCTTCGACCTATACTCCTCGCCTGGTTCAGGCTGCAGTTTTCTGTGAATTCCCTTGCCGCCAGCTGTGGACAGAGAAATGGGACAGATTGACGCGCAATCCCAGCACATAACATGTAACCAACTACTCACATTGCAAATTTTATTGCATAATTGTGACATATTCTTTGCGACAGTGAACCCAGTTTGGTCATATAACTGCTTACTGGGATGTCAAAAAAAGAGAATGCACTCTTTCCACACAAAAGCCCACACACACAAAAAACCAAACGGTTACCTTTGTACTTGGAAGCTGGTTCCTCTTCTACGTCCTCATCCTCCTTGGCATCTCTTTGTCGCTTGCGCCGCTTTTTCTGTTCCAACACCAAAACCAAACCATAACATCTCCATAAAATATCATCAGCACCAACAAACTTTAAGTTAGTTTAGAGAATACAAATTGATTCAACAACAAAGCATGCAACATGTGCAAAATATAACGACGACTTGACAAACCTTTGATGAAATGCAATGTCACAAAAACAGAGGTCATTGTACTCATTCACAAGTACAGGAATCATGGGTCATTACTGCTCATCAAGAAAAGGCCCAGTAAAAAAAAAAACACCCAGCGAAATATCCCCAAATGAGATACTAAATGTTAAACACAAAATGCTACAGTATTATGTAGTCCACATGCAATAGACGCAGCATCTTGGACATTGTTATTACAAGTAGCAGGGAAGAATGTAACCCAAAGGGAGACCAAAAAGCTGTGTAAAAAGGCAGGTAGTATTTGTCAGGTCAAAAGACATTGGCTTGGCATGGACTAAAGTAACATGACAGCATGTTGGATAAAAGACATTGGCTTGGACTAAAGTAACATGACAGAATGTTGGATAAAAGACATTGGCTTGGACTAAAGTAACATGACAGAATGTTGGATAAAAGACATTGGCTTGGCTTGGACTAAAGTAACATGACAGCATGTTGGATAAAAGACATTGGCTTGGACTAAAGTAACATGACAGCATGTTGGATAAAAGACATTGGCTTGGCTTGGACTAAAGTAACATGACAGCATGTTGGATAAAAGACATTGGCTTGGACTAAAGTAACATGACAGCATGTTGGATAAAAGACATTGGCTTGGCATGGACTAAAGTAACATGACAGCATGTTGGATAAAAGACATTGGCTTGGACTAAAGTAACATGACAGCATGTTGGATAAAAGACATTGGCTTGGCTTGGACTAAAGTAACATGACAGCATGTTGGATAAAAGACATTGGCTTGGACTAAAGTAACATGACAGAATGTTGGATAAAAGACATTGGCTTGGACTAAAGTAACATGACAGAATGTTGGATAAAAGACATTGGCTTGGACTAAAGTAACATGACAGAATGTTGGATAAAAGACATTGGCTTGGACTAAAGTAACATGACAGCATGCTGGATAAAAGACATTGGCTTGGCTTGGACTAAAGTAACATGACAGAATGTTGGATAAAAGACATTGGCTTGGACTAAAGTAACATGACAGCATGTTGGATAAAAGACATTGGCTTGGCTTGGACTAAAGTAACATGACAGAATGTTGGATAAAAGACATTGGCTTGGACTAAAGTAACATGACAGCATGTTGGATAAAAGACATTGGCTTGGCATGGACTAAAGTAACATGACAGCATGCTGGATAAAAGACATTGGCTTGGCATGGACTAAAGTAACATGACAGCATGTTGGATAAAAGACATTGGCTTGGCTTGGACTAAAGTAACATGACAGCATGTTGGATAAAAGACATTGGCTTGGACTAAAGTAACATGACAGCATGTTGGATAAAAGACATTGGCTTGGCATGGACTAAAGTAACATGACAGCATGTTGGATAAAAGACATTGGCTTGGACTAAAGTAACATGACAGCATGTTGGATAAAAGACATTGGCTTGGCTTGGACTAAAGTAACATGACAGCATGTTGGATAAAAGACATTGGCTTGGACTAAAGTAACATGACAGAATGTTGGATAAAAGACATTGGCTTGGACTAAAGTAACATGACAGAATGTTGGATAAAAGACATTGGCTTGGACTAAAGTAACATGACAGCATGTTGGATAAAAGACATTGGCTTGGCTTGGACTAAAGTAACATGACAGCATGTTGGATAAAAGACATTGGCTTGGACTAAAGTAACATGACAGAATGTTGGATAAAAGACATTGGCTTGGACTAAAGTAACATGACAGAATGTTGGATAAAAGACATTGGCTTGGACTAAAGTAACATGACAGAATGTTGGATAAAAGACATTGGCTTGGACTAAAGTAACATGACAGCATGCTGGATAAAAGACATTGGCTTGGCTTGGACTAAAGTAACATGACAGAATGTTGGATAAAAGACATTGGCTTGGACTAAAGTAACATGACAGCATGTTGGATAAAAGACATTGGCTTGGCTTGGACTAAAGTAACATGACAGAATGTTGGATAAAAGACATTGGCTTGGACTAAAGTAACATGACAGCATGTTGGATAAAAGACATTGGCTTGGCATGGACTAAAGTAACATGACAGCATGCTGGATAAAAGACATTGGCTTGGCATGGACTAAAGTAACATGACAGCATGTTGGATAAAAGACATTGGCTTGGCTTGGACTAAAGTAACATGACAGCATGCTGGATAAAAGACATTGGCTTGGCATGGACTAAAGTAACATGACAGCATGCTGGATAAAAGACATTGGCTTGGCTTGGACTAAAGTAACATGACAGCATGCTGGATAAAAGACATTGGCTTGGCATGGACTAAAGTAACATGACAGCATGTTGGATAAAAGACATTGGCTTGGACTAAAGTAACATGACAGCATGCTGGATAAAAGACATTGGCTTGGCATGGACTAAAGTAACATGACAGCATGTTGGATAAAAGACATTGGCTTGGACTAAAGTAACATGACAGCATGTTGGATAAAAGACATTGGCTTGGACTAAAGTAACATGACAGAATGTTGGATAAAAGACATTGGCTTGGCTTGGACTAAAGTAACATGACAGCATGTTGGATAAAAGACATTGGCTTGGACTAAAGTAACATGACAGCATGTTGGATAAAAGACATTGGCTTGGACTAAAGTAACATGACAGAATGTTGGATAAAAGACATTGGCTTGGACTAAAGTAACATGACAGAATGTTGGATAAAAGACATTGGCTTGGACTAAAGTAACATGACAGCATGTTGGATAAAAGACATTGGCTTGGACTAAAGTAACATGACAGCATGTTGGATAAAAGACATTGGCTTGGACTAAAGTAACATGACAGCATGTTGGATAAAAGACATTGGCTTGGCTTGGACTAAAGTAACATGACAGCATGCTGGATAAAAGACATTGGCTTGGCATGGACTAAAGTAACATGACAGCATGTTGGATAAAAGACATTGGCTTGGACTAAAGTAACATGACAGCATGTTGGATAAAAGACATTGGCTTGGCTTGGACTAAAGTAACATGACAGCATGTTGGATAAAAGACATTGGCTTGGACTAAAGTAACATGACAGCATGTTGGATAAAAGACATTGGCTTGGCTTGGACTAAAGTAACATGACAGCATGTTGGATAAAAGACATTGGCTTGGCTTGGACTAAAGTAACATGACAGAATGTTGGATAAAAGACATTGGCTTGGACTAAAGTAACATGACAGCATGCTGGATAAAAGACATTGGCTTGGACTAAAGTAACATGACAGAATGTTGGATAAAAGACATTGGCTTGGACTAAAGTAACATGACAGCATGTTGGATAAAAGACATTGGCTTGGACTAAAGTAACATGACAGAATGTTGGATAAAAGACATTGGCTTGGACTAAAGTAACATGACAGCATGTTGGATAAAAGACATTGGCTTGGCTTGGACTAAAGTAACATGACAGAATGTTGGATAAAAGACATTGGCTTGGACTAAAGTAACATGACAGAATGTTGGATAAAAGACATTGGCTTGGACTAAAGTAACATGACAGCATGTTGGATAAAAGACATTGGCTTGGACTAAAGTAACATGACAGCATGTTGGATAAAAGACATTGGCTTGGACTAAAGTAACATGACAGCATGTTGGATAAAAGACATTGGCTTGGCATGGACTAAAGTAACATGACAGCATGCTGGATAAAAGACATTGGCTTGGCTTGGACTAAAGTAACATGACAGAATGTTGGATAAAAGACATTGGCTTGGCTTGGACTAAAGTAACATGACAGCATGCTGGATAAAAGACATTGGCTTGGCTTGGACTAAAGTAACATGACAGAATGTTGGATAAAAGACATTGGCTTGGACTAAAGTAACATGACAGCATGTTGGATAAAAGACATTGGCTTGGACTAAAGTAACATGACAGCATGTTGGATAAAAGACATTGGCTTGGACTAAAGTAACATGACAGAATGTTGGATAAAAGACATTGGCTAGGACTAAAGTAACATGACAGCATGTTGGATAAAAGACATTGGCTTGGCTTGGACTAAAGTAACATGACAGCATGTTGGATAAAAGACATTGGCTTGGACTAAAGTAACATGACAGCATGTTGGATAAAAGACATTGGCTTGGACTAAAGTAACATGACAGCATGTTGGATAAAAGACATTGGCTTGGACTATAGTAACATGACAGAATGTTGGATAAAAGACATTGGCTTGGACTAAAGTAACATGACAGCATGTTGGATATCAACCTTAGCGGAAGCTCTATCTCCCCTTATCTACTGCCAGCCATTGGAGTTAGTGAATAGCGCTATGGATACAGATGGTCATTTTATTCAATATATAAAAGAAACCCCGTCTCTCTTCTGCAGCTGCTAGTGATTTCAGTCACTGGGAATTCAACTTTGAACTTTGAAAACAGCACTGTGTAAATCAGAGTATTCAATAATGGTGTTATTATTGTGACTTACATCAGACAGGCCTTCATACATGTTAAACAGATCATCCAAGTCATCTGGATCAGCTTTTCCACCTGAACAACAGATCAAACATTCCATCATCATCACCTGAAATCATCATCATCAATATCCTCAGCGTTAATTTCATCAATAGCAGCTTCAGACACCATCATTATCAGACATAGTCATCATCAATCATCATTATCATTTATAGTCACATATCTAGAAATGATTTATTTAAAATCCAATAGCATCATCATTATTGTTGTTATTATTATTAGTAGTAGTAATATTATAAAATCTAAATTACCGTTGTCTTCTTTAGCTTCAGTGATGATAAGACGACCGTCAGCGGAGAGCTTGAAGCCAGCGTTTGCATCTTCCTTCTGCTTCTTGTCCTTTTGTTCCTGCCTAGGTTTGCTGGCTGTAGACAAGGATAAAACACAACACATTGATCATCATAGGACCAAACAAACGTCATTAGTTGTGATATAGACAATGAAAACCCTGCATAAAAAGGAACTCCATGTACCCAATAGAGATTTTCCATCTAAGTTGACAGCAAGGGGAGGTGATTGTGTTGGGCAATACCTTTCTTTCACTCTGTACAGGAGGACCACTGTTGGTGGACAGATACTTTCTTTCACTCTGTACAGGAGGACCACTGTTGATGGACAGCATTTTTGTCCAGTGATCGGTAATGAATCTTTTCCTACACAACAAATAAATGCTTATGCGCGTTTGATCTAGCTCAAGACTTTAATATAGTCAAACTGGTTCAATTTAGGTGACTTTAGGAAACTTTTTGTTAGGTTTGTCGTAATGTTTTGGGGTGCCAATTACCCAGACATCATTTGGGAGCCTCTGACACATTGGCAGCATCAACACATAACCTGCTTGTCAACTCTGCTAGTACTTACCCACAATTTTCTTTGCAGCCGATTTGTCAGTGAGATCAGCGATGTCGTCCTCCCCTTCCTTGATGTAGGCCTCCAGCATGGCACCCTTCCTGCTCTTCACCGGCTTTTCATCCTCCTCCAGCATCTCCTCGTCAAGAATGTCCTCCACACTGCGCATGTACCATTCCAATTCATGGCAATGCCATACAATGCAATACAGCATCTTTTTATCCAACTTTCACATTGCATACCTATATGTATATGGATACCTAAATGTAAACCATAATCTCCACCATAGCACAGCCCTCAACCACATCACTTAAATAACAACATAAAATAAAATGCCTTACGTTTCTGGCTTCTGTTTCATCATGCCGTCTCCTTCATCCTCGCTGTCGCCATCTTTCTTGCCCTCTTTCTTCTTCTTCTCTTCGTACTTCAGCTCTTTGCGGGCTTTCTGTAGCAGGCTGAGAAGCTTGTTGGGAGCTAGTTTCTGTACGCTTTCGTAGCTATGGGACCAAAAAATATATATTTCAATCATCAACACAGTGTCAACCATTCAGGAAAAATATAAATGTTCTCACAGCTACAAAAACGTCAAATGAACAACAGAAAATTGAGGTAACAACAAAATGTCCACTGCTTGCATGTCATAACACAATGTCCACTGCTTGCATGTCATAAATGTAACAAATAGACCCATCCTTTAAATGTGAAACAACTTGTCTGGCAGTAGGATTTTCCTGAAGCGCGGACAAACGTTGAGAACTCCTTATTTATAGCGTACGAGTTTCAAACATTTTGACAGATGGTGATGTGGTTGTGTCTGGCCTAGGAAAGGCTGAACTAGCAGAACTGTGTGACATTGCCAGAGATATTAGCCTGGAGTTTGATCTCGATGGATTATTTGAAGACAGATAGGGCATCATTGTTGACAAACTGACCGACCGCAATGCTACGTTGCTAAACACTTCTCTCCTTGTAGATAGATGCTTTTAAAAAAAAATAAATTAAAAAAATTATTATATAAAGTCTGATATGTATAGTAATCAGAAATGTAAAGCAGTTCAAATTTGTAAAATCCGTAAAAATCAGAATTTTTTACAATTAAAACAAAAAAAATTCGCATTTTTACAGACTGCTCAAACAGTGGTTGTTGTCTTTTTAACCCTGTCTCTCTGTCACCACTCAGTTTTCTAAACCTGTGATAATAAGATTTCTAAACCTGTGATAATAAGATTTCTAAACCTGTGATAATAAGATTTCTAAACCTGTGATAATAAGGTTTCTAAGCCTGTTAAAGAGGGTGGAAGGTGAGGGAGAGATAAAAATAAAAGTTTATTGCTATGTTTGCAAATTATGTAATTTCAACACATGCATCGTTTTGTTAGTTTTGCTTTGTCACCTTAAACTAGTCAAGACTGTCGCTATATGGGTATGAGGGCAGGCGTGCATTTTCATGTGCCAAGTAACCTTTTGCAGTGAGCGATAGGCACTAAATTTTAGAGTGCGAGCAAATAAAACTGCTGTACAGAGAAAAAAATTGGAGAGTCGCAGGGATAAATTTGAAAAGAGAAGTACTGGAGTGCCAGCAGAGTTTTTCAAGGGGGGGGGGGGGATTGTGTGGGCCATGGTTGTGTGCCATTTGCCACCTATCTCAAGCACTGTGTAGTCCTGTGTGACCACCCTGCAAGGCAGCCCCCAGTCGTTCTGGGGCTGATGTCCTGCGAAGAAGAGAAGAGAGCTGTATGCACATCTGTGACCACTGGGACCTGTGCAGTCTTTGTGTTTGTGTTGTGTCTTCGTATCTGAGGATTAACACCGGTAGCGCAAGTACCTGCAGGCAATCCCCAAGTGGCCATTTTGCTTGGGTGCAGGCATATTTGTATAAATATGTAAATTTTATATTTTTGAATGAAAGGAAATATTAGTAAAGAAAATAGTTTTATTATGCGGGAGAATAGACAATTTATATTGATAGTTATTTTCGGTGTTTGTTGAGAGAATTTATGCATGACAAATTTAAATTCTTTGCTAACATTGTAAAAAGAATTTTTTTTTTAAAATAGAAAATTTGTTTTGTTAATAATTAACAAAAAAATGTATAATTTATAAATGGAATTGGATCACTTGTTTCCAATGGTTGTAAATGGAAATAATTCATAAATTCTAATTAGTTTCCAATAAAGAGAAATAATTTATAAATGAGTTGGGAAGTCCGTATCATAAAGGGAGGTAATTTATTAATGAGCGTGGTAATGGATAAAACGTAGAAAGGTACTAACATGCACTGGGATGCGAAAGAGTATGTGGGTATTTTTCTTACGTTGGTTGATTAATAATGCATGAATCTACTCTTGTGTATGTCTTAGTGTACTGGCATTGGCATCACCACTTTGGAGTGCGACGTGGCTGGCTATGACCGGAACCACTGAGAGCCTATGTGAACAAACGGGCGTTTCAACTGACCTGGGCCTCTGCCATCCAGCAAGATTAAGTCAGAAGGTCCTCATAAAAGTAGCTTAACTCCCCATCTATATACAAGTCTTACTCCCCTTGTAAGATAAGCGTATCTTCTCCAGGATATCATCACAGCTAGCTCAATTAAAATTACAAGTTGACACAGGGGTATCAATCAGGATACCTGCTATCTGCATTGCAAGTGCCCCCAACTTCAGCGTTTTACCGAGCAGTAAAGTGTTTCAGTTTTTTTTAAACGCAACAATAACACATGCTTTTCAGTGGTAGAAATGACCGGAAGCCTTAAAGTGTGTCTGCAGTTAGGAAACTGTAACTCTTGCAGGATAATCTTCCCCTCTTTATGGGTTGTACTGCTGTCTTTCGCCTTCTTTTTCTCATCATGTTTGAGCTGCCAGCAGGCTTTGAATTAGCAACTGTTTTATCCACTAGGAGCTGGACACTTCTATGCAATTCCCTCTGTTCTTTTGCCTAGTGTTCTGTTATAAAATCATACAATATTAATCATATTCAAAACAAAAAGAAAGCCCATATGATTTTACTTCCCTAACACACTAACGTTAACAGACCAAGATAGCAATGTGAATTGTGACTGCGTGAACAAAAGTTTAAACGTCTTCTGCTCAGATGGACAGCAACAAATGTCCACTTTTGTCTTGCCCACAACGGAATTCGAACCTGGGTCAAATGTGTGCCAAGTTACAGCCGTGTTTCATGCGAGGCACATTCTACAAACAAAAAGCAGACTGCTTACTCAAACTTCTTGATGAGTTTTTTGAAGACTTTCTTGATTTCCACGTGACAGTGAAGTTTGGCTCCTTCGGCTCGCACCGATGACAACCCTTCAACCTGCACAGACAAAAACAAATTAGTTTATCTTTAACACATATAACAACCCCTCAACCTGACCAGACAAAAACAAAATAGTTAATATTTAACACATATAACAACCCCTCAACCTGTCCAGATTAAAACAAAATAGTTTATCCTTAGCACAGGTGACCGTGGAATAAAATCCTCAGGAAAAACATCTTGATGGGAAAAGGATGTTCTCCAAGATGCTATCAATAAACTGCAGTCCCATACTTTAAGCCAGACAGCTTTATCACTGCTGTCCTACACACTGCTTGTCTCTCTTGTTCACCTCACCAGCAGTCCCATACTTTAAGCCAGACAGCTTTATCACTACTGTCATACACACTGCTTGTCTCCCTTGTTCACCTCACCAGCAGTCCCATACTTTAAGCCAGACAGCCTTATCACTGCTGTCCTACACACTGCTTGTCTGTCTTGTTCACCTCACCAGCAGTCAATTTCTAAACATACACTTTTGACCACAGCGTTAAAATAACAAAAATAATGACAATGAATTCAATTGATATTAAAACTCCTTCCACAGCCTGCAATAACAACATCTTTCACAATAAGATCCGGACATGTGCAGGCACAGCGCCACACATGCATGCATATCAAATCGCTCTCTGTCTCCCTCAAGCAAATGCACGCACACATACACAAAAAACAAAAAAATTAATCGATGGCTTTTTTAAAAAAAAGTGTATAATCTTCCAATTTTACTGACCAAATCTTTGAGATGGGCACTGAGGACCTCTCGCCTGTAAGCACCAATCAGGGTCTTGATAAACTGGACAGCAGTCCTGACCACATCCTTACGCTTGTATTTGAGCAGCTGACACACCAACATCACCATGGCCGACACTGTACGACCGGCCAGTCGCTCTGAACACGCAACCACAAAATCAGTCACAATGGCATTAAGAAAAACACATATTGCTAGAATAAATACCACATCTTGTATCCCATTTTCCACTTTGATTTGCCTGTACACCTTTTACCTGTCCACATCTCAGCCCACTAAATAAGTTTTCTCCCAAGGCCAACACAACACATCACAACCTTGCTAAGGTACCAGTTTTAGTCCATTTTCTAATGTTTGACCCAAAAAAAACTGAAAGTGGAAAAGTTGACCCCAAACCCATGTTAAGGTCATTAGCATGGCATCATGTTTGACAAACAGGAATGTGTACAACCAGCAGAGTAGTATAGTGGTTGTGACAGTAGCTACAGGATAAGTCAAAGGACACAGCCACGACAAAGAGGTGAACATCCACAAAAAAAAACTGAGTTTCAAGTTCTGCATGGATAGAATGAAGATGACAATGTTGATGATGATGGTATGTTGATGTTGATGATGATGATGATGATGATGATGATGATGATGATGATGATTGTGGTGGTGATGATGATGATGAATAAATGGCAATTCTTACCTTTGTAATGGAAGATTATTTTGGTGAAGGCCAGCATGGTACAGATGATGGACTGTGTGGAGCCAGCCAGACAGGCACTCAGTAGCTGTACGTACTGGTTGAGGGCCTCTGTCAAAATACATACATACAAACATGTTAAATTGGCAATTAACTCAAACCCAACTGATTCATGCTAAAGATTCATGCTAAACACAGTCACTTATGCGAAAACTCTGGATGAAGCTCATCAGTCAATGAAATGTCACACACAATTGTTTAATGTGGTCAATCTGAATCCTTCAACCTTTTAAACTGTTACAAATGCACAATGCCGGCACTATGTTCACCGTCCACCATGGATAACAACAACCACAACTGTTCACACTCCAAATCACCCTCTAACCCCCACAGATGCCCAAGTCTTATCAGCTTCTATAGCCGAGGTCAAGGCCAAATCACCCTCTAACCCCCACAGATGCCCAAGTCTTATCAGCTTCTATTTTCGAGGTCAAGGCAAGTAACTCCGTCAAAACGCTACACCATGCACAAACAAAAATTAATTAAAAATACATGATCCACTCAGCATTATTCAGAAATCAACCACATATTGTTCTTCAAAATGAAATGTTACACATATATTTTTCAAAGTGTGACAAAAGGAACAAAAATCTGAATGTCAACATTGCATACTGCACAACATGCAGCAATAAGATCACTGCCACAAATAATAAACAAACAAGGCGCCTGGACCAGATGGTATTAGACCAAGTGTTTTAAAGTATTGTGCTGAACAACTGTATCAGATTCTGTGTATTATATTTAATCTGTCTCTTGTTGAGTGTCAAGTTCCTCAGTCGTGGAAAACTTCTTGCATTGTTCCTGTGCCAAAAAAACCGTCCGTCCAGACCATGAATGACCTCCGTCCTGTCGCATTGACATCCTGTATTATGAAGGTGTTTGAAAAATGTGTTTTGCTTCATTTTAATGATCTTGTTTCTGATTTTATGGATCCGTTGCAGTTTGCCTATAGGAAAAACAGAGGGGTTGATGATGCTATTTTGCATGTTTTAAATAACCTGGATAAGACTGGTACCAGTATACGTATTATGTTTTATGATTTTTCCAGTGCTTTTAATACTATACAACCTCATATACTTGTTGATAAACTGACGTCCATGAAGGTTTTCCCGTCCACCATCCTCTGGATTCTGGACTATCTCACATGTCGTCCACAGTTTGTAAGATTAACCTCGGGTCTTACCTCCAACTCGATTTTAACAAATACTGGAGCTCCTCAGGGCACTGTTTTGTCACCGTTTCTCTTTTCTGTGTACACCTATGACTGTAGATCTACGCATGACGACTGTATCGTGGACAAGTATGCTGACGACATTGCACAGACTGGGCAGATTACAAGTGACGATGACGCAAACTACAGACAGGAAATCAATGACCTGGTCGACTGGTGCGACATTAACTTTTTGGAATTAAATGTGGACAAAACTAGAGAGTTGATAATTGATTTTAGGAAAAGTATTTGTGAACCTGATTCTGTTATTATTAAGGGAAAAGTAGTAGAACGTTTGCTCTGTGGGTTCGGGCAAATAGAATAGACCCAACGTTTCCCGGCGTGTCGTAAGAGGCGACTAACAGGGGTGATGTTAGCACGGCATCACTGGGCGAAAGTCTTCTACACAGAAGTCACCGGCCAGGGCGGAGGAACCTCACGTTACTACAGGTTCAACGACCACGTGCTCAGGGCCAAGGCGAGCCACACTGTATTCGTGGATTTCGGCTGTGGCCAACAGCCTGGAGAGGATTGGGCCCTGCCAGGTCTTTTTTTTGCCCAAGACACAACACATGATGAGGCTATCCACTAATTCCATGCCGGATCGGTCGTCGCCCGGCTACACAAGGACCGCGCCTTCCGTTGACCACCAGGACGGAGGTGAAAAGTATGCTACTGATGGACAAATTAGCAAGATCCGCACGAGAAACAACATCGTCATAGGAACCTGGAATGTCAGGACCCTAACTGCGGAAGGAAAATTAGAAGAACTGGCCCACGAGCTGGACCACTATCGATGGAACGTTCTAGGTATCAGCGAACTGCGCTGGAAAGGCCTAGGTGAAACAACGACTGACAAAGGCCACAAGCTCTATTTCAGCGGTAGAGATGACAGGCACGAACACGGCGTTGGATTCTTGGTCCACAAGAACATTCTAGCCACTGTCATGGGTTGCCGCCCAGTCTCCAGTAGACTCATTACCATCCGTCTGAGAGCAACCCCTTTCAACATTACCATCATCCAGGCCTATGCCCCAACATCAGACTATGAAGACAGCGAAGTGGAGGATTTTTATGAAAATATACAGGCGGTCCTTGACCAAGTGCCGAAGAAGGACATAGTCATAGTGCAAGGCGACTGGAATGCCAAGGTTGGCCAAGATGCGCACCACAACTGGGGAGACACATGCGGACCCCACTGCAACAACGAGACAAATGACAGGGGTCTGAGGCTATTGGAGTTTGCCAGATACAACAATCTGGTACTGGCAAACACGCTTGGTCTCCACAAAAAATCCAGACGATGGACATGGCACAGTCCCGGCGGGGAACATCACAACCAGATCGACTACATCATGGTCAAGAAACGCTTCAGATCAAGCATCAACATTGGCAGGACACGCACTTTTCCAGGAGCAGACATTGGAAGTGACCACGATCTCGTGATGATGTCTTTCCGGCTCCATTTGAAGAGAGTAAATACAGCAAAGTGCACTAGGCTGAAGTTCGACCTGGACAAACTGCAAGACCCGGAGGTGGCAAAAATATTTCAGGCCACAATTGGAGGGAAATTTGCACCACTGCTTATTTTGGGGGCAGGCGAAGTAGATGTCAACACCATGACCAATACCTTCAACTCAGCTGTAACAGATGCCGCCACTGAGATCCTTGGCAAGCACCGACCAAAGAAGAAGCCGTGGATCACACCTGAACTTTTGGATCTGTGTGATAAACGAAGAGAGTTAAAAAAGAAAAAGAACACCTCACAGGGAGCTGATGTCTACCGAAAAATCAACAATGACATCCGAAAAGGCATGCGCACAGCAAAGGAGAACTGGATAGAAGATCAATGCCAGGAAATAGAGAACAATCTGAACAAGAACAACAGCAAGAAGGCCTACCAGACGGTGAAGCGGCTGACAAGTGTTAAACAGCCCAAAGTCTCCACTATCCAAAGCAAGTCTGGCATTTGCCTTACAGAAGAACAAGAAGTCTTGGACAGATGGACAGAGTACTGCTCTGACCTTTACAACCATACACCAAATGGAGACCCATCAGTTCTAGCATGTCCCGAGAGCAGAGAAGAAGAAATCCTCCCAATTCTCCGGGAAGAAGTTGAGGCAGCAGTGCAATCGCTGAAGAAAGGGAAGTCAGCGGGAGTGGACAACATACCAGCGGAACTGCTACAAGCAGGAGGAGAAGCGATGACTGATGCTCTCACCATTATCTGTAACAAGATCTGGCAGAGTGGGGAATGGCCTACACCATGGACCCAGTCGCTTGTCATCACTCTTCCCAAAAAAGGTAACCTTCAGGAGTGTGAAAATTACCGCACCATCAGCCTCATCAGCCATCCCAGCAAGGTCCTCCTGAAAATAATACTCAACAGGTTGAAACCACAAGCTGAACAAATCATAGCTGAAGAACAAGCAGGATTCATGGCAGGGCGAAGTACCACTGAACAGATTTTCAACCTCAGAATAATCTGTGAGAAATACCTACAGCACCAACAACATCTATATCATGTGTTCATAGACTTCAAGAAGGCATTTGACCGAGTCTGGCATGCAGCTCTATGGGCAACCATGAAAGTTTACAACATCAGCCCTAAAATTATAGAAGTCATCAAAAGCCTGTATGACAAGGCTACCAGTGCAGTCCTCCATAACAGCGTCATCGGGAACTGGTTCAGAACAACAATCGGTGTGCGTCAAGGATGCCTACTCTCTCCAACACTCTTCAACATCTTCCTAGAGCGCATCATGTCAGATGCTCTTGCAGATCACGAAGGCACAGTCAGCATAGGGGGCAGAGCAATCTCCAATCTTCGTTTTGCGGATGATATTGATGGATTGGCTGGAGAGGAACAAGAACTTGAACAGCTTGTACAGAGGCTTGACACCACCTCCAGAGCTTATGGAATGGAAATAAGTGCAGAGAAGACCAAAATGATGACCAACAACACCAATGGCATCAACACGGACATCAAAGTACAAGGCCAATCCCTCAACACAGTGCACAGCTTCAAATATTTAGGAGCCATTGTGTCAGACAATGGGTCTCGACAGGAAGTCCTCTCCAGGATCGCACAAACAACTGCTGCCCTGACAAGGTTGAAGCCCATTTGGAAAGACAGAACCATCAGTCTACATTCCAAAGTAAGACTGCTGCGCTCTCTGGTCATCTCCATCTTCCTATATGCTTGCGAAGCATGGACCCTCACAGCAGATCTCCAACGAAGAATACAAAGCATGGAGATGAGGTGCTACAGAAGACTTCTGTGCATTTCCTATACCCAACACATCACCAACATTGAAGTCCGACAGACCATCACACAAGCCATTGGACAACACGATGACCTGCTCACAGTGGTGAAGAAACGGAAACTCCGATGGTATGGCCACGTCACCAGATCATCAGGCCTTGCAAAGACCATTCTGCAAGGCACAGTGCAAGGAGGTAGAAGAAGGGGGAGACCGAAAAAGAGGTGGGAGGACAACATTCGAGAATGGACTGGTTTGACACTGAGCGAAGCCATGAGGGCTGCTGAGGACAGAGAAAGATGGAGTATGCTGGTTAAGCGATCATCTGTGGTGCCCCTACGACCTTCGGGTTATGGGACAGGATAGGATAGGAGGATAGTAGAACGTGTGGAATATTTTAAGTATTTAGGCGTAGTCTTAGATAATTCTCTCTCTTGGAGACAAAACACTGAAAGTATTGTTAAGAAAATCAACACACGCCTGTATTGTTTGAGAAAATTGAAATCTTTCAATGTCAGCCAGCAACTCTTACAGATGTTTTATTCCTCTATGATCTGCAGTGTCTTGACCTTCGGCATCAGCTGTTGGGGAGGAAGTATTATGAAACAAGACAGGGACAGTTTGGATAAAACGATTAGGAAGGCTGGTGGGGTGGGGGGTGCAGAACAGGATGATGTGGACACACTCTGCAACCGATGCACGGCAAATAAACTGAAGGCCATCCTTGATGACGCGACACATCCGCTTATGCAGGAATATGACAGTAAGCAAATAGAGCGCAGTGGTAGATATAGGGTGCCGAGGGCTAGGACATGCAGATACGCAAACTCTTTTTTACCTAGATCTGTTTTAATGGCTAACCAGAATAAGAGAAGATGAGAATGATAGTGAGAATGTATGTTGAAATGGATTTGGCAATGCGTATTATTTATGTTTTTATGTGTAGGGTTTTTAAGCTGTTTTTGCTAATGTGTATTAATAATTATAGGTGGACATGTCGAATCAATTTCCTTTTTTGGATTAATAAAGATTTATTGTATTGTATTGTATTGTATAAAGCACAGGTTCTTCATCATTGCTGTTACTCAGATCCGATGGAAACAGATTGTCAAAGTGAAAGTCCAAATCACTTTCCTCTCCTTCTTTCATCTGAACCAAACCAGCCACCTAAAATCCTACAAATGGGCCATCCTCTTCCTCAGATTCTGCACCTCTTAAACTTCAAACTTTAATCAAACTTTGAAAATTCACTGTGTGCTGTCTACAGACTCTAAAAATACAGTGAAAACTCCACCGGTAAGCCCAGGAAATTATGATCACATGTGCGAGAGTCTCGCTCATTTGCTATAAATAGATTTCCACGTGGCAGCCCCTGAACAGGCCATGCTATTACAGCCTCCGACGGTCGCTCAGCAAGCGTGCATATAGCAAAAATATTGGTCACTCCGCGTGTAAGAGGGTTAAAAACCGTCAAAAAGGTGGAAAGAGTTACAAAAAAGCAAATGGAAAGATTCTCTATACATTTATATACCACTACAAAAAGTTTTGCCAGGAGTTACAAGCCAACAGTCATAACAATCCATTTAATAAATATTATATACAGCGCTTTGAAGAAGTCATTGTCATTTAGAAGCATTCGTAAAACAACAACAAAAGTCGATACAACAAAATTAATAACAATAATCCACCCTGTTCATTGTAAATGTCAAAACTACATAAATGTCCAACCTTGTTCATCAGCGACAGGCTCCCTATGTCTGATCATGGCTTCTGCGAGCTCCACCAGCAGGTTGTAGGCTGTGGCTCTCGCTCTCTCCCCAACAACCTTCGTGCACAGCACCGCCTGTAATATAGTGATATAGTTACTCACAATGACTCATCTTATATATCACAACACTTCACCAGCCCAACAGCTGCTCAAGGTGCTGGCCGAACTCAAGCCGCCCGAGTTGCTCTCACCGGGGTGAATAGGGATTGAGGACATTACATTACATTACATTACATGATTATTGCTTTAGGTCCAACGGACTCTTCCGAGCCAAATCAGGACCAGACAACCCATTATCCGCATAAAAGATCTGCTGAAACAACCCTAGTGGTTAAACTGAAGGCACTCCACCAGCCAGTCACTTTACAATAAAGACATCCCACGCAGAAAAAAGGTAGGTGACTGGTCTAGTGAAGAAGAAGTTAGTGTAGCAGATTGATAGAACAGAGCAGGAATGAGAAAGAACAAATGAGAAAGACAGCGACAGTGGAAACTTAAAGCACTAAATTTCCAGAAAGTGGGGATATTATTTATACTAAAACCCCCGGCACCCCAACAGGGGTGGGAGGGTGGGGGGGGGATGGAGGACAAGAGACCCAGTGGTCGCTGGGTGTGTTTGGGTAGCCCACACTCACCCCTCTAGGACATGATCATCACAATCTTTAATGTCAGAGCGATGGAATGTGTGCGTGCACAGATTACACCTTGGTTTACACTCTCATCCGAAGGAGTAGTAATAACTAAAAAGGAGGAATAATACTAATAAGCATATATCCCACCCCTGCACATCCCCCTCAAAAAAAAAAAGAAAAAAAAGAAATACGTCCAATGCAATTTGTTGAAAGAGACAATAAAGTTGTCTTATCCTAACTAATCAGTGTACAGGACAACCAATGACTACCAACCTGTGGGGCCACAGTGTGGATGAAAGCTTTGTTAGGCTCCGTTAGTCGCTGACAAATACACACCAGACATCTCAGGCGAGGCTGAAAACAAAACAATTACTCAATTTCCCAAAACACCTGATAATCAAGAACCGTCATTTTTCCAGAAGTAAACTGAAAGTGGTTCTAGGCATAGAAGAGCTCACTTCCTCTGTGATGTCAGTTTATAGGTAGCGGCAGCCAAGCTGCTGGTAGTGGAAGAAAGTACTGAAAACAGCTTAATTTAGGCATTTTTCTACTCGGCTTTTGAATCAAACCACTTAAGTGTAAACAACAAAACTAGACTCATTCAAAGCCAAAATACATTATTTTTTAATATATCCAATTATTTTATGTAAGAAATTTTTCATATTTTTTAAATATATTATTTTAAGTAGCACCCGAAACGAGCCGCGCGAACGCAGCGTCGTCATTTTTTTGGCTTACTCGGTTTCACTTTGCGACCGTCACTCGGAAAATTCTCTCATCGCGATAGAAAAGAGTGAAAGAATGGTCCAAAAATAGCTTGAAAATGAACTAAAGCTACTGTTATTTTCGTAGGAGTCCTTTTTTTTCCCTATTTTTTAAGTGTTATTTTAGCGTGGAAAGCGTTAAAAAGTATGTCATCTTTCGGAGCTTCTACTGAGAAAACGATAATACAAAACCTAATGATGTCTATATGGTCCTGAAACCTCGGAATTTAAGGAATAAAATGGTGTATGAAACTACGCAGTACAACAAATACAGTGGGAGCCCCATCCAATCAAAGTTGGAATACCGATCACGTGGTCGCTTGCATTTTTCAACATGGAACCAACTGGGTCAAAGTGTGAAACAAGCTCCAGGATTTTTTCAATATGCCAGCTCTCAAAGCAAGAAATCGGTAAGTTTACACATTTTTATCATACTGTAACATCTCTTGTTTAATTCTATATATGCTTTATTTTATTATTATTGTTTGCTTTAACAATATTTTTCGATTTCTTCAACAATAACCGATCGGATGCAAACCGACAACTTAGCGCCATTCCAGCATGTCTAACTTTGAGAGCTTCTTAATTTTGTATGTGAACTATTTTTACATGTCCACTTGAAATTATCATTGACAACATATTTATTCATGTTTTTCTAAAGTTTATAGACATTACATGATAAATTATTTAAATTATAACCCGCTGAAGTGAAGAAATATCAAACCGGAAGTGGCAACAAAAATTAGCAGACGAACTTTTAGGTTTCGTTTTCAAGACTCTTTCACTAACATAGGCCTAAAATTAAAGGCCCTAATCGATGTTGCTCTCGATAAAACACAAGATAATTTTGTTGCTGTCATATTAAAAATTCTTAAATTTAATTTACAAGATAAGGCGAAATATAACATATGCTTAGCTTTTTTATTAGGTCTTATTTTACAAGTTTCTTCCTTCAATCTTGTCTTCATTAAAAAAAAAAAGGCCTAGCCTATATATCTAGATCTATACTTTTTTTCCTATTTTTAAAAAATGTGTTTATTGAGTGAATTTATTATGCGTTGTTTTCATATATATCATATCTGGCTTGTGTTAACCTAATGTGCCTGAATAGGAATAATGTTAAAGCAGGTATAAATTAACAAAATGATGAAAAATAATTATATCCATCCCCCCCCCCCCCCACCCCTGCCCTTTTAAAAAAATCAACCAGTTCTATATTCACTTTGCATATCTCATAGGGTTCAGATAATATAAACATTCATTAATATTACAAGAGCACAAAACAGTAAATAAAATAAACATTCTACTACTTGTCCTAGTATTTTTCTGTGTGTAGCCTACTTCAAAGCTGGCTTTTTCTTATGCATATGCCTTTACCTGAATTATTGCTGAAATCCATTGAAAATCTTTTCCCCAATATTTCATATTCCATTAATTATTTACTTACTAAAGGGTAATTTAAGTATTTTGATACAGACAATATGCTTCATTGTTTCAGATGGCTATCAACGAATGAAGGCCGCCCTTCAGCAGCGCAGCAAAGGAAGGCCTCTTCTTTTGGAGCACAGGCTACTGACGCATGGACTGCTCTTGCAGATCAGTAGTTTAAGAAGAGAAAGTGAAAAGACATGGGAGGAGATGGAATTGTTTTCATTTATTGTTGAAAATGTGAACCTTTCAGCACAGTTCCAGGACAAAAGAATGTTGAACAGTTGATGGACACTGTTTCTTGAATTTTGAGTGAGTGCGTGGGCGTGTGTGTGTGTTTTAATCTCCGTTTTCCCAAAATATTTTATTTTTAGGATTGGAAATATTTTATTTTTAGCCTTCTCTGCAAATAAGCATTTTAAACAATGTTCAAGGAATTTATTTAATTTTATATTTTGTTTTTCAATGAAAAGATTTTTGACAAAACTTGAATTGCGTCACCCTTTACTTAGCTGCTTCTTATGCTTGACTTCAGCTAAAGAAATTTTATATATATATATATAATTTATTCATACCTGATTTATGTTGCTTATTAAATTTTTTATAAAATATTTTCCTCACAAAAAGTCTGAAAAATTTGAATAAATATTGATAACCTTCGTAACATACCATTACAATCTATTATGGTACTATAAATATCTTGCATGTTAATAATTTTTAATGGCATGGACTAAACATTGTTTTAATACCACGAACTTCATTGTGTAATGTTTGTATATTTATTACAAAGATATGTACAAAGTTGCAAGTGATTTTTCATATCGAAAAAAGTTATTTCCATAATTCGCAATTTCTTTCTTAGTTTCCCTTTGTAAAATGCATTTTATGCCAAGTTTGAGAGTTTCTAACTTATTTAATTTGCAAGCTAATGTCCTAAAAAAAATTGAGCTTGTTCTATGTCATATAGATAACTAGCTAAACAAGTTTGGATTGAATAGTTTGTAAAGTTTTTAAAATGTGGCACCACGAAAATGGACGTTCGTGCACTTTTTTGCGTTAAAAAAAGCATTTTTTGTCAACTTTGAGCAATTCTATTTTTTAAGTCTTGCTAAATATTGAGGTAGAATTAATTGTACAGTTACTGTTGGTATAATATTTCAAAAAAAACAAGAAATAACCATTATCTTCACTTTGCATTTTGATATTTGCGCTTTTAAAGTTGACGATTTATTTCTTTTTACACACGGACGCTATTTTTTCCAACTTTGAACGTGAATATTTTTTTAACCAATAAAGATATCATAAAAATTCTTTTTGTGTTGTTCTTGTATTTGTTTAAATTTTATAATGCAATGAGTAAGATGAGCATCACTTAAAATTCAAATTTTGGCTGCCACTACCTACAGTTTACATCTGTGGTTACTGCTCAACTTATGGCTATTACAGACATGCTAAATGTGGCAGCCTCTATCATCAATCAGGACACTAATGATTACATTTAATTTTAAAAAAAAAAAAGGTTTTGTACTAACATTGAGAGTGCTTGGAGCACAAACAGACAAGGAGTCAGAGTCTGTGAGCAGCACTTGAATCTGCTCCAAGTTGGAGCTGAGGAATGTTTGGCACGGCTCCGACTGACTAGAGCAGATCTCCTCCAGAATCCTGAACGCCTTTTTTTGTATAGTCTTGTTAGAGTCCTGTCACACACATAAACACATGCAGTACATCAGCTGAACATCACAAGTCCAAAGTCAGGAGTGGGCCAATGATGGCAGTGGATTGGGCTGCAAGCTTTAGGTCATCCACATGGGACCAGCGGTAGTTGGCATCGATCAATTACTGTGTTGGTCACTATGTAAGAGTTTATTTCCCTTTATTCTTAATCATTTATCTTATTTGCTTTTGAGACACAGAGAGAGAGAGAGAGAGAGAGAGAGAGAGAGAGAGAGAGAGAGAGAGAGAGAGAAACAGAGAGAGAGAGAGAGAGAGAGAGAGAGAGAGAGTTAGTTATTGTTTATAGGGTCCAGCGGACTGCAAAGAGATCCATGACCTCCATACACAACTTGTTTCTGAGGGTAAAAAGATAGTTTTTATGTGGGTCCCTGGTCACATGGGCATCCGCGGCAATATTGCAGTAGACAGGGCGGCTAAAGATGCTCTGCATCTCGATTTCCCTCCAGAGATTTTCCAGTTTGTGCCCTACTCTGACCTACGTTGTATGACTGGATCTTATTGTAAACGACTGTGGCAGACTGACTGGTCTAACCATGTCAACAACAAATTATTTCAAATTCTTCCCGATTTGTCCACTTCTTTGCCTAACTTTGCATCCACTCGCAAAGAAGAAACAGTGTTATCTCGCCTTCATATTGGGCATACTTATGTCACCCACAGTTTCCTTTTAAAAGGAGAAAAACCACCATGGTGCTTTGCATGTGATCAATCTTTTTCTGTTCGCCATTTTATGTCTGAATGTGCTGATTTGATTGAGGAAAGGGAAATATATTTTGGTTCCATACCTTTCAAAGAGATTTTTAAAGTATGTAATGGTCAACATCTGTTTCAATTTTTACATGATGTTGGTTTGTTCTATCGCATATAAATCGTATCGACATGTTTTGTTTAGTTTGGATTTTATTAGGACTGAATTTAGTGATTTGTTTGAAGAAAGAGAATATATTTTTAATACATCAGTTTTAAAGAAGTCTCTTAAAGAGGTGTCATGTGAAAGTTTGTTTGTGTATTTGATAATATTTTAAGATAACGTCTCTCTGGTCCTGATTTGGCTCGGAAGAGTCCGCTGGACCTAAAGCAATAATCTTGTATTGTATTGTATTGCAAAGAGCTAAATGAGGACCACAACTTGGCTTAAAGAGAGTTCACCCCTGGTCACTTTACAATGAAGGCATCCCACGCAGGGGACGCTGAGGCTATACTCTAATTTATCGAATCCCCATTTACAAAAGCAAAATAGAATATAAACATCATTATAAAATATTAACGAAATACATACAAATAAAAGGCCTACATTGCTAAGTAATAATATCATAGAAAGCCCTAGTGATCATTGGGCAGAAAGCGTTCAATATCCCCATGCTGACCCAACAGACCCCACACACAAATGAGGAGTTTTGGAAGAGTTATCAAGAAAAAAGTTAGGTGACTGGTCTAGTGAAGAAGACAGTAGATAGTAATAATAATAATAATAATAACGGATTTTTATATAGCGGGTACTCCAGCCTATGACCAGACTCACCACGCTTTACATAGTCATTACATATAAATACATGCCCACGATAAAACATCGCTTTTGCTACAATACACCAAAAGACGGAACAGTAAAGGTACAAACTATTTACAACTATGTACACAAATGACAAAAAAAGACAGAAATAGACTATTTACAACTATGTGCACAAATGACAAAAAAGACAGAAATAGAATAGCAAAAACTTATTAACAGCTATTTATATGCCCGGTTAGGCCCAGGAGGAAAAACAGTATAAATATTTACAGCCGTGTATACACTTACGGATCAGACAGAGACAAAAGAGGAGAGAATGGCAGCGGGATACAAATCAGTCTGAATAATGCAGTTTGAAGAGGTGGGTTTTGAGGGCCTTTTTGAATGCTTGTGTTGATTGTATGTTGCGGATATGGGAGGGAAGGGAATTCCACTGCTTATGTGCGGAGTAAGCGAATGCACGTTGGCCGTATGTCTTAGTGCGGGTGACGGGAACCTTGAGTGTGCGAGTGTCAGCAGAAGATCTTAAAGTGCGTGAAGGGGAGTAGACAGACAGTAGATCAGCAAGGTAGGAAGGACAAGAATCTGTGAAGAAGTTGTGACAGAGAACAGAGAGTTTGTACTCTATGCGTGCTTGCACAGGAAGCCAGTGAAGGGAATGTAGTAGAGGTGTGATGTGATCGCGTTTCTTAGCTCGGAATACTAGTCTAGCTGCTGAGTTCTGAACCTTTTGTAGTTTGTCAATGATGTGTTTTGGGGAGCCAGCGAGGAGAGGAGTTGCAATAGTCAAGACGAGAGCCCAGACTAGGGTTTTGGTGGCAGTGACTGTAAGATAGTGGCGAAAGGAGCTGATTTGGCGTATGGCCGTGTATGCATGATGATGTGTGCCATAGATACAGATGTGTGCCATAGATACAGATGGTGTGTGCCATAGATACAGATGGTGTGTGCCATAGATACAGATGTGTGCCATAGATACAGATGATGTGTGCCATAGATACAGATGGTGTGTGCCATAGATACAGATGATGTGTGCCATAGATACAGATGATGTGTGCCATAGATACAGATGATGTGTGCCATAGATACAGATGATGTGTGCCATAGATACAGATGATGTGTGCCATAGATACAGATGATGTGTGCCATAGATACAGATGATGTGTGCCATAGATACAGATGATGTGTGCCATAGATACAGATGGTGTGTGCCATAGATACAGATGGTGTGTGCCATAGATACAGATGATGTGTGCCATAGATACAGATGATGTGCCATAGATACAGATGGTGTGTGCCACAGATGATGTGTGATGATGTGTGCCATAGATATGTGTGCCATAGATACAGATGATGTGCCATAGATACAGATTATGTGTGCCATAAATACAGATGGTGTGTGCCATAGATACAGATGGTGTGTGCCACAGAAGATGTGTGCCATAGATACAGATGATGTGTGCCATAGATACAGATGATGTGCCATAGATACAGATGATGTGCCATAGATACAGATGGTGTGTGCCATAGATACAGATGGTGTGTGCCATAGATACAGATGGTGTGCCATAGATACAGATGGTGTGCCATAGATACAAATGTGTGCCATAGACACAAATGTGTGCCATAGATACAGATGGTGTGTGCCATAGATACAAATGTGTGCCATAGACACAAATGTGTGCCATAGATACAGATGATGTGCCATAGATACAGATGGTGTGCCATAGACACAAATGTGTGCCATAGATACAGATGGTGTGTGCCATAGATACAAATGTGTGCCATAGACACAAATGTGTGCCATAGATACAGATGGTGTGCCATAGATACAAATGTGTGCCATAGACACAAATGTGTGCCATAGATACAGATGATGTGCCATAGATACAGATGGCCATTTGGCTGTGTTCTTGGCTCGTCAGTTTATCAGCTGAGCTTGGTGAAGATCAAGGGACTGATTTTCCAAAAGACGCATGATGAAGTCCTCAGGGGAAAAAAAAAATCTTCATGCAAAAAACAAAAAATGTATTCATAATTTGGCTGGCTGGCAATGGTTGAAAGAAAATTCATTGGCAAAAATAGTTGTATAATCTAGGATTGCAGTGTTGGTAGTTTAGAACAAAGTTCTGTTCACAAAGCGAACACCTTTTATCACTTGTGTGCAACACAAACTTGTTGTCTTCCCTGTTCCAATGGCCAACAGTGACGTTCTAAACATAGCTGCAGTTAGGACATAGGGTGGCGCTTGCTATATCAGCTTCAAATTTTCACAGGATCATCTCCCATCCAACTGCAGCTCATTGTTAAAGCTCACCCGATGAATGAAGCAAGGAACTGTACTGTATTGTACAGAAAGACCAAACAGCCATTACCTTGATGTGGAGGCGAGCCAGCTGGTAGAATTTCTCCACGCGCTCCTTGTCAGCCTCGCTCACCATCACCACCGCCAGGTCAAAGATGGCCACCCTCTTCTCCTCCAGCACCTCTTCTCTCTCGGCCAGCAATTTGACTTCATCCAAGTGCTCCGTGATTTCGCTCTTCTTCTTCAGGATCGTTTTCTTCTCTTCCTCCGTGTTGTTCAGTACCATGAAGCATTTGTCCAAAGCATCGCCTCGAGCCTTTTCAAAAATAAAAATAAAAGGAGCAGATTTAATATAAAATGAGACAAATTTGTGGCATAGCTGCCAACCCAGAGGCAACAAAAATCCTGAATTGCCGAGACACGCTTCACAAATAAAGGCCCGTGGACAGAAAATAAACATAACATATGATATAACATATAAAAGAACATAATATCATATATAATAATAACAAATAGGAGAGAGGGAGAGAGAAAGAGGAGCAACATTCACACAATCCAGGATGGTGTTGTCTTGTTCAAGTGCACAATTAAAAATTCACAATTAAAGCATAAAAAGTGTTTTCAATTTTCTTATTCATTGCTGTCAAACTTATATGAGCAAAAACTGTTTGTAAAATCATAATACTGAGCTGTTTGTTAGCCTTGTCTTATATTAGGTGCATAAATACATTAGTCTGAGTTTGCAGAACTTTACATGTAGAAATCTGTGCTAAATGACTGCTTGTGACAGGCTCCGACAAGGCTTCCCTTGGCAATCATCATACAGTTAAGAGTTTGAGAGGTCACTGAACCTCTAAAATCTGTTTTGTTCTTCCTAACTCAGTTGAAGAACCGTTTACATGCTGCATTGCTGTGTGAAATGCAGAGGACAGACAACATGAAGTGGGCAAGTCTGCCAAATCTGGGCATGATTTTGTTAAAAATTGAAAATACCAGTTGTAAAAATCGTTAATCATGTGCAACTGGAACAAACACAGAATTGACGGAAATGTGCTATGGATCCCCGAAAGCTTAGCGGTACAGTATTGTGGTATGTTTTAAAATACAGATGTTTTACATCCCATCGCACGCCAAAATGCCTCTAATTTTAAAACATAGCTTACAAATATGAAAATCGGGAGAAATGTTACAAAAAATACATGAGAAATTCCCAATAAAATAGGGAGGGTTGGCCACTATGCTGTCGGATTGGTTTGTTACAGGACACTGGATGATGATGTAGAACAAGGAAGGACAACTTCACTGGAAACTCCGAGTTATATTCCCTTTTCCTACCACAAACATGTATGCAGAACATTGACCACTAATACCGAGTAGTCTGGATTGTGTAACACCAACGAGGTAGGTTGGTTCACAATACATTTAATTACCTAAAATAGGGTGCACATTGGAGAATTTCCACCTATACCTAAATAAAAATATTATCCCTAGACTTCAAAGATCCTCATGCTCCTGTCTTAGATGAGCGTGTGCCGGTTAAGGCATATTTTCAAGCCTGTATTGGACTATTTTCAAAAGATGAAATGTCTTCCAGTCAAACCTAGGTCTCACACTTTCATACATTTGTCAATCTCCATTGCATCCTGTTTTTGACTTACAGCAGCGTCGGCTATGGTGATGTACAGTTTGATGGTTTCCAATACTGCAGGACGATTCTTGGTGGTTTCATCCCCTGCACTACTTTCTTCTGTTTTCTTCTTTCCATCGGGAACAAACAAGTTACACAGGATGGGGATGTAGTTCTTGGCAAACCTGGCCATGGTACTCCTGTCCTCCTCTGAAATAAACAGACACAAAAGGAACCCTCATCAGGAAAGGGTACAGATGGTTTTCACCCCACCTACTTGGTTATGGTTAGTTATTCATTGCTTACCGGGTTCAGCAGACTAAAGAGCCAAATCAGGACCACAAAATCAAGACCACAACTTCGTTGAAAGAGGTCTCACCCCTAATCCACACAAAACCCCAGTGGTAACACTGAAGGCAATCCACTAGCCGGTCACTTTACAATAAAGACATCCCACGCAGGGGACGCTGAGGCTATACTCTAATTTATCGAACCCCCGTTTACAAAAACAAAATAGAATACAAACCTCATTATAAAATATCAACAAAACACATACATATAAAATGCCTACATTGCCAAATAATAACATCATATAGGAAGCCCCAGTGACCATTTGGTAAAAAGTGTCCAATATTCCCAAGCTGATCCAACAGACCTCACACTGTTACGTTGCAACGCGAAGGATAGTATGTCTGAAACGCGCACGATAGATCTAATTGTTTCGCTTTGCAAAGTATTCAATAATAGAGTGTATTTACCTTTGATTCGAGTTTGCATTGTTGTTAGAAGAAGCTTTGTATAACATTGGTAATTTTAGTTGGTCGATATTACTGGAGAATTCTCTAGATTCTCTAGAATTCTCTAGATTTGCTTGTTTATTGTTGATCAAAGCTTCCTGTTAGGTGTAGATATTTGAGAACATTCTTGGACCGAAAAGAATGGTGTATGACGTAAGACAGTGATGACGAAATTTAGTTTGATTGGTTGTAAAGCGTCATCGGGAACATTCTGACGTTATCTCGCGTTTAAAAAAACAACTATATAATGGATGCTCTGTGTAAAGTGGGGAAGAAAAAGTGAAAAGGCGATTGTATGCAGTTGTTGATGTACGCTGAATAAAGTTTGAAAACTTCATACGACGACTCCGTGCCTTGTTGCTGATTGAACGGGTTGCGTGGATAAATGAAACCGAGTTACACTTATCAGGACTTCAGCATTGGGGCTGAATCAACTACTGATAGAAAACACCAAACGAGTGTAACACACACACAAATGAGGAGTTTTGTCCCGGAAGAGTTTTCAAGAAAAAAGGTAGGTGACTGGTCTAGCGAAGAAGAAGATAGTAAAGTAGATTGATAGAACAGAGTAGGAATGAGAAAGAACAAAGGAGAAAGACAGCGGCAGTGGGAATTTAAAGCACTACATTTCCAGAAAGTGTGGATACTATTTATACTGAAACCCCCGGCACCCTCATGGGGGATTGGTTATGGTTGTAAAGGTCAAAGGCCTGGACTGCCCAAATAATACCACCACACTGAGTCACAGGCAAGCTCTCTGTACCCTTTCAGATGAGTATAAACCAGGGTCTTGACTGTGCATGAATTCCACTGCACGGACTCTCTGACCCGCCGAGCGCTAATACTCTGTGTAGCGCCACTAGAGGGTCAACCCACCTCACTACACGCTCTACATAGTGGCTCGCTGCGTGCAATTTTAAGGGCATTAGCTCATATTGTTTTAGATGCCCGCACATGCGCAGTTGGTCACAGGAAGCCAGTCGATCTACCACCTGCTTTGTTTACTCTTTTTAGCAAGGAAATATTTATTTTTTCATGAAGAGTGATGACAGGGATTTTTGGAGAGAGTTGCTAGATAATGGCGCCAGTGATGACAAAGCTTTTGAGGGGGTGTACTGTCGAAGGTGTCAGAATCCTATCCTATCCTATCCTGTCCCGTAACCCGAAGGTCGTAGGGGCACCACAGATGATCGTTTAACCAGCATACTCCATCTTTCTCTGTCCTCAGCAGCCCTGATGGCTTCGCTCAGTGTCAAACCAGTCCATTCTCGAATGTTGTCCTCCCACCTCTTTTTCGGTCTCCCTCTTCTTCTACCTCCTTGCACTGTGCCTTGCAGAATAGTCTTTGCAAGGCCTGATGATCTGGTGACGTGGCCATACCACCGAAGTTTCCGTTTCTTCGCCACTGTTAGCAGGTCATCGTGTTGTCCAATGGCTTGTGTGATGGTCTGTCGGACTTCGTCGTTGGTGATGTGTTGGGTATAGGAAATGCCCAGAAGTCTTCTGTAGCACCTCATCTCCATGCTTTGTATTCTTCGTTGGAGATCTGCTGTGAGGGTCCATGCTTCGCAAGCATATAGGAAGATGGAGATGACAAGGGAGCGCAGCAGTCTTACTTTGGAATGTAGACTGATGGTCCTGTCTTTCCAAATGGGCTTCAACCTTGTCAGGGCAGCAGTTGTTTGTGCGATCCTGGAGAGGACTTCCTGTCGGGACCCATTGTCTGATACAATGGCTCCTAAATATTTGAAGCTATGCACTGTGTCGAGGGATTGGCCTTGGACTTTGATGTCCGTATTGATGCCATTGGTGTTGTTGGTCATCATTTTGGTCTTCTCTGCACTTATTTCCATTCCATAGGCTTTGGAGGTGGTGTCAAGCCTCTGTACCAGCTGTTCAAGTTCTTGTTCCTCTCCAGCCAATCCATCAATGTCATCTGCAAAACGAAGATTGGAGATTGCTCTACCCCCTATGCTGACTGTGCCTTCATGGTCTGCAAGAGCATCCGACATGATGCGCTCTAGGAAGATGTTGAAGAGTGTTGGAGAGAGTAGGCATCCTTGACGCACACCGATTGTTGTTCTGAACCAATTCCCGATGGCTCTGTTGTGGAGGACTGCACTGGTAGCCTTGTCATACAGGCTTTTGATGACTTCAATAATTTTAGGGCTGATGTTGTACACTTTCATTGTTGCCCATAGAGCTGCATGCCAGACTCGGTCAAACGCCTTCTTGAAGTCTATGAACACATGATATAGATGTTGTTGGTGCTGTAGGTATTTCTCACAGATTATTCTGAGGTTGAAAATCTGCTCAGTGGTACTTCGCCCTGCCCTGAATCCTGCTTGTTCTTCAGCTATGATTTGTTCAGCTTGGGGTTTCAACCTGTTGAGTATTATTTTCAGGAGGACCTTGCTGGGATGGCTGATGAGGCTGATGGTCCGGTAATTTTCACACTCCTGAAGGTTACCTTTTTTGGGAAGAGTGATGACAAGCGACTGGGTCCATGGTATAGGCCACTCCCCACTCTGCCAGATCTTGTTACAGATAATGGTGAGGGCATCAATCATCGCTTCTCCTCCTGCTTGTAGCAGTTCCGCGGGTATGTTGTCCACTCCCGCTGACTTCCCTTTCTTTAGCGCTTGCACTGCTGCCTCAACTTCTTCCCGGAGAATTGGGAGGATTTCTTCTTCTTCTCTGTTCTCGGGACATGCTAGAACTGATGGGTCTCCATTTGGTGTATGGTTGTAAAGGTCAGAGCAGTACTCTGTCCATCTGTCCAAGACTTCTTGTTCTTCTGTAAGGCATATGCCAGACTTGCTTTGGATAGTGGAGACTTTGGGCTGTTTGACACTTGTCAGCCGCTTCACAGTCTGGTAGGCCTTCTTGCTGTTGTTCTTGTTCAGACTGTTCTCTATTTCCTGGCATTGATCTTCTATCCAGTTCTCCTTTGCTGTGAGCATGCCTTTTCGGATGTCATTGTTGATTTTTCGGTAGACATCAGCTCCCTGTGAGGTGTTCTTTTTCTTTTCATCTCTCTTCGTTTATCACACAGATCCAAAAGTTCAGGTGTGATCCACAGCTTCTTCTTTGGTCGGTGCTTGCCAAGGATCTCAGTGGCGACATCTGTCACAGCTGAGTTGAAGGTGGTGGTCATGGTGTTGACATCTACTTCACCAGCCCCCAAAATGAGCAGTGGTGCAAATTTCCCTCCAATTGTGGCCTGAAATAGTTCTGCCACCTCCGGGTCTTGCAGTTTGTCCAGGTCGAACTTCAGTCTAGTGCACTTTGCTGTATTTACTCTCTTCAAGTGGAGCCGGAAAGACATCATCACGAGATCGTGGTCACTTCCGATGTCTGCTCCTGGAAAAGTACGTGTCCTGCCAATGTTGATGCTTGATCTGAAGCGTTTCTTGACCATGATGTAGTCTATTTGGTTGTGATGCTCCCCGCCAGGACTGTGCCATGTCCATCGTCGGGAGTTTTTGTGGAGACCAAGCGTGTTTGCCAGTACCAGATTGTTGTATCTGGCAAACTCCAAGAGTCTCAGACCCCTGTCATTTGTCTCGTTGTTGCAGTGGGGGTCCACATGTGTCTCCCCAGTTGTGGTGCGCATCTTGGCCAACCTTGGCATTCCAGTCGCCTTGCACTATGACTATGTCCTTCTTCGGCACTTGGTCAAGGACCGCCTGTAGATTTTCATAAAAATCCTCCACTTCGCTGTCGTCATAGTCTGATGTTGGGGCGTAGGCCTGGATGATGGTGATGTTGAAAGGGGCTGCTCTCAGGCGGATGGTAATGAGTCTACTGGAGACTGGGCGGCAACCCATGACAGTGGCTAGAATGTTCTTGTGGACCAAGAATCCAACGCCGTGTTCGTGCCTGTCATCCCTACCGCTGAAATAGAGCTTGTGGCCTTTGTCGGTCGTTGTTTCACCTAGGCCTTTCCAGCGCAGTTCGCTGATACCTAGAACATTCCATCGATAGTGGTCCAACTCGTGGGCCAGTTCTTCTAATTTTCCTTCCGCAGTTAGGGTCCTGACATTCCAGGTTCCTATGACGATGTTGTTTCTCGTGCGGATCTTGCTAAATTGTCCATCAGTAGCATACTTAACACCTCCGTCCTGGTGGCCAACGGAAGGCGCGGTCCTTGTGCCGTGTGACGACCCGGGCGACGACCGATCCGGTATGGAATTAGTGGGTTGTGTCATCATGTAGTGTGTCTTGGGCAAAAAAGACCTGGCGGTGCCCAATCCTCTCCAGGCTGTTGGCCACAGCCGAAATCCACGAATACAGTGTGGCTCGCCTTGGCCCTGAGCACATGGTCGTTGAACCTGTAGTAACGTGAGGTTCCTCCGCCCTGGCCGGTGACTTCTGTGTAGAAGACTTTCGCCCAGTGATGCCGTGCTAACATCACCCCTGTTAGTCGCCTCTTACGACACGCCGGGAAACGTTGGGTCTATTCTATTTAATGCCCGAACCCACAGAGCATGTCAGAATCTAAGCTAAGAAAAATTTTAAAAAAGATTGCGAAGTGCATCAGGCTATCAGTGACTTACAAAATAAAATTGGATATCAACATCAACTGCAACTGCCATAACATCACCATCACCACCACCATCAAAGTAAACTGGACACTTTATTTCAAACTTTCCATGTACCTTATTCAATTCTACACAAGCATACAAAATGTCATGCAGATCCATCAACACTTGTATTTATTATGAATTTTTAAAGTCAACTGGTGCGTACGTTGGTCTTTTTCAAAACATTACTTGGTATAGAACAGTATGTGATTACGGAATGAGTAGCAGAAGAGTTAAAGATGATGACGCGCTTGTCATAAGCTAAGCCAATACACCTATCAAGCACCACGTCCCTTCTCCCCACCCATCATCGCCCAGTAGTGGCCTGGGGCCTCAACATCAAGGAAACAAGTGGGTGCTTTGAGTAGCTTTAAGTTATATCCTGTATTGACCAGTGCTTTGAGTTATATCCTGTATTGACCAGTGCTTTGAGTTATATCCTGTATTGACCAGCGCTTTGAGTTAGATCCTGTATTGACCAGTGCTTTGAGTTATATCCTGTATTGACCAGCGCTTTGAGTTAGATCCTGTATTGACCAGTGCTTTGAGTTATATCCTGTATTGACCAGTGCTTTGAGTTATATCCTGTATTGACCAGCGCTTTGAGTTATATCCTGTATTGACCAGTGCTTTGAGTTATATCCTGTATTGACCAGTGCTTTGAGTTATATCCTGTATTGACCAGCGCTTTGAGTTAGATCCTGTATTGACCAGTGCTTTAAGTTATATCCTGTATTGACCAGTGCTTTGAGTTATATCCTGTATTGACCAGTGCTTTGAGTTATATCCTGTATTGACCAGTGCTTTGAGTTATATCCTGTATTGACCAGTGCTTTGAGTTATATCCTGTATTGACCAGTGCTTTGAGTTATATCCTGTATTGACCAGTGCTTTGAGTTATATCCTGTATTGACCAGTGCTTTGAGTTATATCCTGTATTGACCAGTGCTTTGAGTTGAGTTATATCCTGTATTGACCAGTGCTTTGAGTTATATCCTGTTATATCCTGTATTGACCAGTGCTTTGAGTTATATCCTGTATTGACCAGAGCCTTGAACAGCTATTCAACTGGAAAAGTGCGAAGGATAAAATAAATAATAAAGAACGCTTACAGTCTCCTAAATAAACACAGTCATAATGGTGCACAATCAAAATGTTACCGTTATTCTTGCTGAATATGACCAGGGTTCGCAGTGCAGCCATGATGCTTGCCTGAAGATCCGGCCTGTCTCTCAAAGCCATACCAAGTCGCTTAGCCATGTTCGGGAATGCCTGGAACAAAAACAGTACACATGAAATCAGGGCTACGCTCCTACAGACTCTTTATGCCGCATCATATCAAATCATTGAGCAACGTTTAATAAAATTGAAGGTTTAGAATGGTCAGATATTTTTCCCCTCAGTATTACTGCCTCTCCTCCAGTCCGCCTTGATTGCATGCGCCTGCTCCCAGCCATTTATGTATATGTACTGTCCTAATGTTTACTGAGTGTGTGAATGCGTGAGGGTGGGCTTCCAACTGTTCCTTACTAGCAAAAGCGCCTAATAAATATCATCATTATTATTATTATTATTAAACCAAGAAGGCAAGATTCCTAAAAAGCACACTGAAACCAATGTCAGAACTGTTGTCTTCACTACAGAGTTTCAGCACATGGGAACAGTTTACCACAAACTATAAAAACTGTAACAGAATATTAACAGTTTTAAAAACTTGTTGGGCTGCAACCAAAACTATGATGTTGATAATGATTATTATCATTATTATATAATAATTACTACTATTAGGTACTCCAAGCCCTTCATTGGCTCTTGTCCGCTCAGCAGTTTTGACTCAGTTTTCACTTCACTTTCAACACTTATTATTAATGTAAAACTGCATCAAAACGAACAGTGGCTGTATTCAAATAAAAATTGAAAGCTTTATCTTTACATCTGTGTTGTTTTTAATGCATGTTTATGCGAAAGATTCCGAGAAAACAGCTTTTGAATACGCCCCTATCCGAACGCTGAATGCCGCTGCGAAAAAATTGTCACTGTCGTTTGCTGAGAGGTGGCTCGTTTCAAAGTCTAAGCGCTTTGCGATACTTCATTGGATGGCCTAAAAATAAGAACCAATGAGAAGTTCGGATACTTAGCTTCATTTACATATAAGTATGGAAGGCTCTCGTGTGTAAACATTTTGTTACGAGCCGAACAAAGTGGATAAAGCGGTTTTGATGTAAGTTTGATTTTAACTAGAAGTTTAAAACTTAGCAAGAAATAAAGAGCAGACTTTCCTTTATAAAACTAGGGTATTTATTAATTTGTGCATTACTGTATCGCGGAGCGCTTTGCCGTAGAAAAGTCTACCCAAACGGTGTTCGGGAATTCTTGCGGTCATGGCGTACTCGTAGGCCTATTCAGCGCCACGAGTGCTGAGCGTAGTAGCACACCAGTAGGCCTATAATTTGCCGGCGCGCACTGCGAATTTGATGATTTCCCAACTTTGAAGCACCAAAACGGCTGAACATTACATGGGATAGGCCTGAAGAAAATTGGGCTTGGAGTATAACATATGAAGGGGTTACCTGTCAAAAATCAGCTTCCTGGTATCAATATTGGCTTCACTTTGAGACTCCAAAGTTGTCAATTTCTTCAATTCCAAAACGTTGCCAAAAAAACACCAACATTCGGCATTTTCAAACATTAATAACTTTTTACCTATTTGTCCTATGGGGGAAAAAAATATACCACTGTGTTCAGAATGAAAAGCTCTTTAAATCTATGTCAGTTTTGTGATGAGGAAATCATTTTTTAAAAATGGCTTTTGACTACCTACTACTATTATTATTATTCATAAACCCTGTTTTAGTAGTTTTATTTGTTGATGGCTAACACACTATCTTGCTTTATTTTTGGGATGGCTAAGACCTATTTGTGTGCAAAGAGC